>BLSH010060248.1:1474821-1489438 GCA_018402905.1 Glandirana rugosa
CTCAACTCGCTTGGAGACCTTCAAGCCCAAGACGCAGGACTTTGTTACAGCCATTTTTGTGCCTAAAAGTTTGGGTCCCCATTGATTTCAATGGGGTTCGTTGTCCGTGCGATCGTTCGGGTTCCGTCCGGACCCGGATCCGGACCCGGACTTTGTCCCGAAGTTCGGACGGACCAGCAGAACCCGAACTTCCAGAGGTTCGCTCAACTCTACTCCTAATCATCTCCAACTGGTTTCTTGAACATGACAATGAGGTCACTGTACTCCAATTACCTCCACAGTCACCAAATCTCAATCTAATAGAGAACCTTTGGGATGTGGTGGAACAGGAGATCTGCATCATGGATGTGCAGCTTACAAATCTGCAGCGACTGCGTGATGCTATCATGTCCATATGGACCAAAATCTCTGAGGAATGTTTCCAACACCTTGTTGAATCTATGCTATGGAGAATTAAGACAGTTCTGAAGGCAAAAGGGGGTCCAACCCGGTACTAGCAAAGTGTACCTAATAAAGTGGCCAGTGAATGTATATAGAACAAAGCCCTGCCTATCACAGTAATATCTGTATGGGATCATAAATATGTTCCACCAATAGAAAGCAGTTTAGTGAATGCTATAGGTAAAAATTTAGGGAGCAAAAACCTGTGGGCTCATTCTAAAAGGCAGTAGAAATAGGAAAGGTGTGGAATAAACTGAAGCAAACCTAAATTCACCTTTCATTGGATTACAGCTGTGAGAATAATGAAATATAGTTGTCGATTGAGTGATTTGAGTTATCACACTTTAAACAATGCCCTTGCCATAAGCATATAATTTTACAGCCACTAGACAGAACTGCAGCATATCTGCAACATAATAAACAGAGTCTGAAATAGCACTGCGTAGAATATCCTGGTTGAAATGACAATTGAATTGGTAAATGTGATCTAGTTATATAACGCTTTGGAATTCAGTACAGTGATGCCAATACATCCTGGTAGCGGTGGGCATTGTTGCTTAGTATATTTTCCTTTTGATTTTGCAGAATAATTAGAACAAAACTCACAATGAATTGTTTTGACCAAGCTCTTGGACAGTCCTTTTTAGCAAAGTGCCCTGTATGCTTAGCACAGCACTGTGGATTCCCATACTCTAAGATCTCTATTAATCAGCAGCATGGTAGCATGGTACTCTTTCCTGTATCTAAATTTATCAAGTCTGTGCACTTATTTAATCAGCTATGACAACACTCGAGTCACTCTAGCATACCATGCATAAAGAACTTTGCCAGACGTCGCATCAAAGACATAATTCTGCTTTCTAGCGTACCTGGGAAATGCTGACTTTGTTAACATCACAGTGTTTAACATTTAAAGCCTTTCTATTAAATATTTGCAAATATTATTGTGTTTCATTAGTTGTGAAGACAGGCTTATATAACTATGGAAAAGCTTTGTTTCTTAAGAATGTCATAGAGGCTCAGTTTCTTACAGTTAAACCCTTCTATTCCAGGAATGCCATGCAAAAACATATTGGCGCCATACTGCTCTTGGCACTGGTAGATTGTCAGCTCACAATAATGGTGGCACTGGTTTGTTTTGTATCATTGCAGACATACTGCCTGCATCACTACCAAGCCGGACAGGGGCATAGCAAGACCTGATATAGGGCATGAAAACCATTAATGGCACCCCATGTTTATGTACATTCTTTTCAAAGGAAATGTTCAGTCCTATTCTTTAAAGCACTACCATGCAGTAACCCATAAAATCCAGGCTTCGGTTCAGTCTGTTCATTTAAGAAATTATTTTTGCACTTACTGTGCTTTACAATATTTAATTAAATAGGTCCATTTGCACATTAGCATAGTGCTGATCTTTTATGGAGAACTAAGGTTTAGTCGTGGTCTACATGGACCACCAGCTTAGTCCAAAGAAGAAAAAAGTTCTCCAATAGATAATACATGTCGTAGCATATTTTTATTGGAACTAATATTCTTATATTTATTTCGCCATGATGGAGATATACACATAATCTAAAACATCACGGTAAGCAAATCATTTTAGTATTCAGTCCAAACACACTATATATATATATAGTATTTGATTTAAACAATTTGATCTTCTCTCCTAACCAATCGCCCATAAGTATTAGACATTTAGACAGAGTGATAAATTGATTTCCTATGCATATTGCATATTAGTGACAGCTACAGGTCACAGCTACAGGTTCGTGATTCTGCCTTTCAATCACTTTGCAGTGCACCCAGCTGAACACACGTTGAATGCAGTACCATAAGATATAGCCAAAAGCTGAGTGCAGCTTTAGAGTTGCAATGCTTAGTCAATTCAGTAATGGGGCAATGTAAAAACAGTCTTCTTATGATAGCAGTGTGGAGTCAGTTCTGTGGTCGGAGCAATTTGAAGTCACTTCAGTGATGGGTAAAATATGAGGTCAGTTCAGTGATGTGTCAATGTGGATTTGGTTCAATGTTGGGGACAATATATAATCAGTCTAGTGATGGCTGAAATGTGGGGTCAATCCAGCGACATGGGCAATGTGTAGTCAGACCTGTGATGGGGTTATACTGAGTAAAGTGATGGGATAATGTGAAGTTGGTCCAGTGATTCTTGCAAGGTAAGGTTATTCCAATGATGGAGGCAATGTGGAAGCAATCCAGCGATTGGGGGGGGGGGTAATGTGGGGTCAATCCAGTGACAGGGGAAATGTGGGGTCAATCCAGTGACAGGGGAAATGTGGAGTCAATCCAGTGACAGGGGAAATGTGGAGTCAATCCAGTGACAGGGGAAATGTGGGGTCAATCCAGTGACAGGGGAAATGTAGAGTCAATCCAGTGAATGGAGAAAAGTGGAGTCAATCCAGTGACAGGGGAAATGTGGAGTCAATCCGGTGACAGGGGAAATGTGGAGTCAATCCAGTGACAGGGGAAATGTAGGGTCAATCCAGTGACAGGGGAAATGTGGGGTCAATCCAGTGACAGGGGAAATGTGGGGTCAATCCAGTGATGGGGTTAATGTGGGGTCAATCCAGTGATGGGGCAAAATGGAGTCAATCCAGTGATTGGGGCAATGTGGACTTAATCCAGTCATGGAGGCAATATGTAGTCAGTCCACTGCTGGCTGCAGTGTAGAATTAGTCCCATGATGGGGCAATGTAGAATCCATTCAATGACCAGAGCAATGCTGAATCAGTCCAGTGACAGGGCAATGTGGAGTCAGTCCAGTGATGGGGACAATATGGGTTCTGTGTAGTGATGGGTGCAATGTGGGCTCATCGCAGTGATCGGGGTAATGTAGGCTCAGTGCAGTGACTGATGCAATGTGGGCTCAGTGCAGTTATGGGTACAATATGGGCTCAGTGTAGTGATGGGCACAATATGGGCTCAGTGCAGTGATGGGTACAATATGGGCTCAGTCCGTGATGGGTACAATGTGGGTTCAGGTCAGTTATGGGTACAATGTGGATTCAGGTCAGTGACTCATACAATTTGGACTCAGGTCCCAGATGGGCACAATATAGGTTCAGGTCAGTGATGGATACAATGTGGGCTCTGTGCAGTAAGGTATAACATGGGCTCAGTGCAGTGATGGGTACAATGTTGGTTCAGTGCAGTAATGGGAACATTGTCTCAGTGCAGTGATGGTACAATGTGGGTTCAGGTCAGTGATGGATACAATGTGGGCTCCTGTCATTGATGGGTACAATGTGGGCTCCTGTCATTGATGGGTACAATGTGGGTTCAGGTCAGTGATGGGTACAATGTTGGTTCAGGTCAGTGATGGGTACAATGTGGGTTCAGGTCAGTGATGGGGTACAATGTGGGCTTGGGTCAGTGATGGGTACAGTGTGGGTTCAGGTCAGTGATGGGTACAATGTGGGCTTGGGTCAGTGATGGGTACAGTGTGGGTTCAGGTCAGTGATGGGTACAATGTGGGCTTGGGTCAGTGATGGGTACCGTGTGGTTTCAGGTGAGTGATGGGTACAGTGTGGGCTTGGGTCAGTGATGGGTACAATGTGGGCTTGGGTCAGTGATGGGTACAATGTGGGCTTGGGTCAGTGATGGGTACAGTGTGGGTTCAGGTCAGTGATGGGTACAATGTGGGCTTGGGTCAGTGATGGGTACCGTGTGGTTTCAGGTGAGTGATGGGTACAGTGTGGGCTTGGGTCAGTGATGGGTACAATGTGGGCTTGGGTCAGTGATGGGTACAATGTGGGCTTGGGTCAGTGATGGGTACAGTGTGGGCTTGGGTCAGTGATGGGTACAGTGTGGGTTCAGGTCAGTGATGGGTACAATGTGGGCTTGGGTCAGTGATGGGTACCGTGTGGTTTCAGGTGAGTGATGGGTACAGTGTGGGCTTGGGTCAGTGATGGTTACCGTGTGGTTTCAGGTGAGTGAATGGTGCAATGTGCGGCGGCAGCAGAGGAGAAGACCACAGTCCTGTACCTGGATGGAGATGAATGGGAGCTCCTCTCTGCAGCCTCCGTGTCGCTGATTGGGACATGTCTGCACAGGGTACTCCTCCGCTTTCACTTGCTGAAGATCCCGGGGGAAGCTCCCGGTGCCGCTGTTAGTCCCCGGGGTCCACCGTGGTCCCTGATGAGCGGGAGGCTGCGTGCTGTCCGTATCCCCGATGGTGCTGTAGGGAGTAGCGGAGTCCCTGTGTGTGACCCGCTGATCCTGGCAGGCTGTGTGTCTGCAGAGGGGAGCACCACCGACTCACATCACTGGAGAGAGGAGAGGAGGGGAGAGGAGAGGAGGGGACCAGCACTGATACCGGAGAGATGACAGCAGAGGAGGCAATCACACAATAGAAGAGTGAGCAATAAATAGAGGGACCCAGGCAAGAAAACTCATTTCTACAACAGAGGGCACAGGGAGGCAAGGAGCAGCAGGTGCGCTAATATTATAGACTCTCCAGCGAAATATTTCCTTGCATCAACAAGGTTAACATAAAAATTTTAAATAAAAATAAAAAAGCTACATAACATCTTAGGGTCTGACTCCTGTCACATTTTATTGCATCTACAAATCTGTAATTATTTCCTGTAGGTGTTTGCAATACAGATCTGTGCAGCATTGGATGACAGCTGAAGCTGGCCATTCACTATCCACATCCAAACACTGCAGAGAGTCAATGACTGCAATCACTGTGACAAATACCTTTCATTGACTGCAATTTATTTCTAGCAACGACATTGCCATACACAGGTCACCCTATCTGATCAATGTGCAGTTCAATGAAAATGATCCATTTGGCATAACTTCCCTTCCAATCAATTTAGACTCCTTTTAGATTCAATCAATCAAAGTCAATTGGCCATGGTGGAAAATTAACAACCATTTCGCATTGCTTGGTAGCACCAAGATGCTTTGGTCATGAAATTGATTGTCTTTTGATTGGTCAGAGTATGAGATTGGAAAGTGAAAACAAAGATGCAATCTTTAACTTAACATTGTATCCTTTCAACTATCTATCAAAATCCACTTCCCCACATATCGATCGAATGGGTGCTCGGCTACAGATTGATTATTCCTTTCAGGAGAGAAAGATCAGAAAGTAAATTGATCATTGACCAAAGCATGTATGACCACCAAAAGGGTGCAGATCTGTTGCTCATACACATAACACATTGCTGATTAAAGAAAATGTCTCCTGTGACATGGTCCTAATGCTGGCCATACACATAGGAATTGTGAATCAGTTTTAATAGTTTTCAACCAGTTTTGAAATGGATCCCTAACCATTTCTGTCTAAACTGAGAAAACAGATTCAGGTGGTAGGATGCATTGATCTGTTCAGTTATTTATGCACTAGAAAGAGTCATCTATATCGCACATGATAGTATTCATGTGCTATCACATCTGCTAATAAATAGCAAGTCCTAAGACTTTTGATTTACCACACATATACAGTACACATAGTTTGAAAAATAACTTATATTTTTACACAGTATATTATAAAAAATAAATAAATAAAATAGTCCCTCTGGACTAAAAAAAACATTTTTACAAACATTGTATACATGAATGGTACATCAAAAGGCTGATCCATCATCGTAATTTTAATTGCACTAAAGTGTTTGAAATCATGAAAATTGCAATGTCTATGGCAAGTGTAGGTATATGTAATTGTCCATACAATTGAACTAATGGCCCTCTGATAAGCTTTTACACTATATTGTCAAAAGTACTGGGACCTGCCTTTACACGCACATGAACTTTAATGGCATCCAAGTCTTAAGCCTCGTACACGCAATTCGACGGTCGTATACATCAGGTCGTACTCACGACCGTTGTATGCGAAATTGATCGTTCGTATGCGCGATTTGAAGAGTCGAACATACAACGGTCGTACAAGGGGAGTTGTGTGAGCAGACTAGAAAACTTGATCGTACCAACAAGCTCTCATACGACCATTGTATCGTGTGTACAGAGCAGTTGGTACAACAAAGTTGTATTGTGCAAAACACGCATGCTCCAAAGTCAGGAATGGCTGGATGCTAATTACATGCACCTGAACGTTCTTTCCCCAGCCGTACGATCGTGTAGTGTAGTCAGTATGCTACATACAACAGCCAACATACAATTTGCGACGATCGTACGTACGATCGTCGAACCGTGTGTACGGGGCTTTAGGGTTCAATATTGAGTTGGTCCAACATTTGCAGCTATAACAGCTTCAGCTCTTCTGGGAAGGCTGTCCACAAGGTTTAGGAGTGTCTATGGGAATGTTTTATTATTCTTCCAGAAGCGTATTTGTGAGGTCAGGCACTGATGTTGGGATGAGAAGGCCTTGATTTGTGCACTGGTGCGCAGTCATGTTGAAACAGGAAGGGGCCATCCCCAAACTGTTCCCACAAAGTTGGGAGCATGAAATTGTGCAAATGTCTTGGTATGCTGACGCCTTAAGAGTTCTCTTCACTGGAACTAAGGGGCCAAGCCCAACCCCTGAAAAAAAACTCCACACCATAATCCCCCTTCTAACAAATGATTTGGACCAGTACATAAAGCAAGGTCCATAAAGACATGGATGTGTTTGGGGTGGAGGAACTTGCATGCACAGAGTCCTGACCTTAACCTGATAGAACACCTTTGGGATGAATTAGAGCGGATACTGCGAGCCAGGCCTTCTCATCCACATCAGTGCCTGATCTCACAAATGTGCTTCTGGAATAATGGTTAAATATACCCATAGACACTCCTATACTTTGTGGACAGCCTTCCCAAAAGAGTTGAAGCTGTTATAGCTGAAAAGGGTGGGCCAACTCAATATTGAACCCTAAAGACTACACACAGACAAGGATGCCATGAAAGTTCATGTGTGTGTAAACGCAGGTGTCCCAAAACTTTTGACAATATAGTGCATTTTAGGTAAGCACTTGTTACTTTTTTAAACTTGTTTCTCATTTTAACATTGGTTACAGTGTTGCTCTCCAACATGATTTCTAATATATTTTATTAATAAAAAAAGTACCAAAGCAGCATTTCCTGGTGCTTGGGAGAAATCTCATGGTGCAGAAGGTGGAGAGATCAATCCTGGTCCTGTTGCGAAGGAGTCCTCATTTTCAAAATGTTATGAAACCTTTCTCAGAGAAGTATTGAGCTTGCGGTTGTTGACTTCTCCAAATCCACTTTACTTGGCTGTCATACAGGCCCCTGGCATTAAAGAAGAATTCCAGCTATGTATATTTTTTACATAGTTAAATTGGTCAAGCTTGGACCAATGTATCTGTGCATGTACCAGACCTTTGGGGTCCCCCTGGAAGCTGTGTAAATCATTAGAGTAGACAACGCCACCCCAGTGATCTCAACTTGCTTCTGGGTCCTGCGTCAAGCAGCTGCACTTCTACTTACTAAACACAGGAGGTCAGCCACTCAGCACAGGCACAATTCAGAGAATGTGGGGAGGGGAATGCCTCTGCCGCCTATGATTGGCTGTCAGCTTTAAAAAACTTCCTGGCAGGATAGATGAGGTGGGGTCAGACCCATGTCTAAACATGGCTGAGCTCCTCCCTACCTATGATGTATGGACAGAGAGTGAGTGGACTTGTAGTCACTAATGGAACATGAGAGCAGTCATCACTCATAGTCCATTGACGCTTCCACCAGCTCTCCATCTGAAGGAAAAGTTTGCAGTAGCCTGACATTGAATCCCTAATCCACTGATAATGGGTACAATGTTTTGCAGGCTCCTGGGAAAAAAATAAATGCACTTTTTTTCCTGCAGAAATATATTTTTTTTTGTTTGTTTTTTTTAGGTAAACTTAACCTTTATCATCAAATCTTATTGGAAGCAATACCCAGGAGTATTACGTTAATTGGTTGGAATGAATGTATAAAATGGAGACACAATCATAAGCCAATATCGATTAATCCAGGACACATATTAATCACACAGGTTCTGTGGCTGACTAAGGTGGTAATTAAATTCACTTGGTGCCTTACCTGCATTAAATTAGCCTCAGAACCTGTGTAATTCATATGTGTCCTGGATTAAAGGGATGATGTGGCAACCCTAATCTACATGTGTATGCTTAGATCTGCAGACAAGAGAACTCCCAGATGTACTGAATTTAACCTAGCACCTGCTGCAGCCTCTATGGCTGTGAAACGGAATATCTCTATTTTAAAAGTGGAGTTATTATAATGAGAGGATATACCCTCTTTCTCTCTCTCTCTCTCTCTATATATATATATATATATATACAGTACAGAATATATACAGTGGGGAATTGATATAGAAAATAGCTCTCAGCCTATGTTCACATTGATGCAATTTGCCATGTTATTTTCTATTGCCTGCGACTTTGCGGCGCTGCACCGATCTCCAAAAGTAGTTTCTTTTGGCGAGTTCACGTGTGATTTCAATAGACATCTGTGCAGGAAACCGCACAGATGTCTCCAAATCGTCGAATTGACATGCGGGAATGAAATTGTGCAAGTTCAGCTGAAGTCACGCAATTTAATTCCCGCAGCGGTGTAAACCCAGGCTCAAACAAGTTCCAAGCATCATTGTTTTTTTTTCTTCCCAGAGAGAGAGAGGCTTTATTGGATATTGCAGTCCCAGAAACAGATGACAAGCCCGTTTGGCAAACACCCAAATTTGCAGGGCGCTTGGTGGGATGTTCGCCCGCCGAGCACCTCACAATGCACTGCGTGCTGCACAGTGCATTCTAGGGCCCTAATTGGATGAAGCAATGCACCTGACTACTGGACAGGTGCAAGGCTTTGCCCAATCAGGGCACAGAGCACTGTCGGAACCTTTTGGAGCGTGTTGTTTGAGTGGAAATCAATAGAACAGGGCTCAGTTTGCTACTAACGAGTTAGTGTGTTATTGTGATTCAGAGTGTAGGCTCTGTTCACATCTAAATATTTTTGGACGGTTTTCTGCCGTAAGCCCCAGCTCTAAAAATGCCCTAAATCCCAGCTGGTCCAAATTGCTGGCTTTACAACTCCTGTCTTTCTGTCTGGTGGATTCTACCCCTTTTCGTGAATTTGCAGAATGTGCTGTTTCACAATAGCAGGTTCCCAGTCACTATTTCTTTTCATGTAAGGCCATTCCAGCTCTGTACCATCTTGTGGAGGGCAATGTTTTGGCATTGTTGGGCAAGGCAGTCAGCAGCAAGGTCCACATTTTTGCTGACATGTGGTCCAGCAAGCATGGTCAGGGACAATATATTTAGTTCACAGCACACTGGATAATTCTGCTTTCAACTAGGAAGGATGCAGGACAGGGCTTAGTGCTAGAACTTGTTTTTCTGCCACATCCCTATACAGCTGGTGGTGATGATGCGAGATCTGTCAGCCCCACCCCCACTGCCTTCTCCATGCTCTCCTCTGCTGAATTATCCTATGAACCTAAGTTCAACGAGTCAGGCTAAAAGATGCCATGAGGTGCTCCAGCTGGTCTGTCTAGGGGACAAGAGCCACACCGCAGAGCAGAGATTCTATCAGCTCTGCAGGGGCAGGCCCAGAGGTGGTTTACGCCAGGGTATCTTGAGCCAGGAATGATGGTGTGCGATAATGGCACTAACCTTCTGTCTACCATTTGACAGGGAAAGTTGATACATGTGCCATGCCTGGCCCATGTCCTCAATTTGGTGGTGCAGCATTTCTAAAAGAGGTACCCAGGTTGGCAAGATCTTCTAAGGCAGGCCAGAAGAGTCTGTATCCGTTTCAGGTGGTCATACGCAGCCAGTATTTGGTTGGCTGAAATTCTGCGGGAATTCCACCTGCCTGTAAACCGCCTGATTTGTGACATGCCCGCCAGGTGTAACTAAAAAAAGAAGAACCCAAGTGGGTATGGCGCTGTTCAAGGGTAAACTTGAAAAATGTAAATTGTGCAAAAATATGTAAACTGATTGAATAAAGTGATATTAGTGTAAAGTGCAAGTGCAATGTCAATCAATTGGTATCACCATATGTAAAACTTGCCAAAAAAAATATAAAGATGCAAATATGAATGATCAGCAAAGTGCAAGTGCAATTCCCAATTTGATGTGTGTCACTTAATATATAAGGTGCATATTCACAAAATATATAAAAATGGTATACAACATAACATATGATGCAATCAAATGCCAAATCCAAATCACAGTAAGTGCAGTTTATAAATAAAAATAAAAATGGATAAACCACATACAGTTTGTGCTTGTCCAAAACACCTCTCCCGTGCTCTTGGGGAGTAGTGAACCAACAAAAAACAAAAGAAAAGTAAGTGTTTAAAGACTCTGCTGGTATTCACAAACCAGTCCACCAGATGGTGCTACAAAAATCACTGCTAATACAGCTTATCCACCGACCACAATGCAATGTTACTAGCCCCAAAATCCCACTGTCAGCAGGCATATGTTGAAGTTCCCAGGATTCCAGTACATAAAAATGCAAAAAAGACTTCATAAGTTCCAGATGCAAAACACCAACGATCGCTGTTTATCTGTACTCAGATGTGTAGCTGGTGAAGTCAGACTCAGGGAAGCCTGCGGCTAGCGTACTCTCCGCTCATTCAGCCCGGGGATCGTGGGTGCGTGATGACTTGATGACTCCGCCTTACGTGTTTCGTCGTCGGACATCGTCTGAGGTGGCCCAGACGACGTTTGATGACAAAATGTGTAAGTAGGTAGGTAGTAGGTTATAGTCGCAATGAAAAACTAGTTTTGAGGCTTCTGTTGGTCACAGGAGGAGTGGAGAAGGGACCACATCAATGAAGCATTTAAAAAAATATTTTAGTCCTCAGCGCCCTGGACTGTTATCTTTAACGTCTCATCAGCAGCGTCTGCATTATATGGTGGAAGATTATCTAGGGTTATCAAGGAGCGAAAACAGACATGTAGAGCTTTCCAGTAGGAAATCCACTGGGTTACTGGGTCATGAGAATAGACCACTGGCCAGAACTTGCCCAGTATGCAATTGAGCTTCTGGGCTGCCCTGTATCCAGTTTGCTTTCCAAACGGGCATTCAGTGCTGCTGGAGGTTTTGTGACAGATAAAAGCGCACATCTGTCAAAATGAATCAGTCCTGGATTAGCAGCAGCTATCAAGCCCCTGATGCCGATGTCCCTGCAGCACTGACATCTCAGGGTTGGAAGAGCTTTGTTTTAAGGCAAGTTTCACATAATGTGGTAGTATGCAATGCATACTAGTACATTATGACTTTACCTTGCAGGAAAAAAAAAAGATGTCCAGGAGAGAGAGAGGGAGAGAGAGAGATCAGGGTTCAATGGGGACTGGGCTAGCAGACAATCCAAGAGCGACATCTAATATAAGTAACACAATAATCTTTAAAGAAAACATCTAAAAAAATGTCCTTCCCTGCAGACCCAGGTAACCAAAGAAATTGATAAATTAGAGATTTACCCTCACAATACAGGCAATTTATCCTCATCACAAAAACTGGCATTAAAAACTATGAATGTATTTATCTATATATGGCAGTTGAAGTTAATATTTTGACATAGATCCTGTATTAAGTGTTTTTGTGATCTGTAATATTTGCAAGACTGTCTAGGCTGCCTAGCTTTGTGGGTGTTGATTTTATCATGAAGTAAATTTTTGGTATAGTTTTCATGGGCACAATTAACACCCAAGGACCCATTTTTCCACACCTGTTTGTCAGGTACATATAATTTCAATTTTTTACAGAAAGGCCAATTCTTGCTTTCATTAAGAGTACCTCTGTAGGGTTACAGTGTGAAGGCACCACCAACACCCAAAGACCAATTTTTCAGCAACTGTTTGACAGGGGCGTCAAATTTCAATTTTTTACAGCAAGGCTAATTCTTGCCGCTATCAAGAGTACCTCTGTAGGGTTATGTTGTGAAGGCAACACCAACACCCAAAGCCTAATTTTTCCACACCTGTTACTTTTATCTAAAGATTGTGAAAAGTCACCAGACTTTATCTAAAAAATGTTAATCTTGGCCTGAGTGTACTATAATTTGGCTTCTTCACATAAGGGTTGCTCAATTTTGCTGTAGCAGGTTCTATACATGGTACAGATGTGCCAATTTACAGGCAGACTAAGGGGCTCCCCAGGCACTATATTTAAAGGCATATTTCATTTTTATTGTTTCACTTTAAGCATCATTAAAATCACTGCTCCTTTAAAAACTTTTTTCAAAGTTATTTTTTGCATTGGCACAGGTCCCCTGGGGTAGTAACTTGCATATAAGCCTTCAAAATGGGGACTTTTGATTTTTCAAATTTGGGTTCCATAGACTTTAAAAGGCTTTGCGGTTCGGTCCAAACTTTTGCGATGTTCGAGAGATATGGCGCGATCTGAACCAGGGAGTGTTTGGTCCAACTCTACCTAGCAGCATATACACAGAATAATAATAAATTCCCTTTAAGTCCTTTTAGAATCCTAGGCCCTTCCTCTCATGGTTTTAGCAAGGGTACAAACACTCCACACACTCAGCATATAAAATTGCATCACCTTCTAGGTATATAGGTGCTAGAGGTAGATTTTTTTTTGAGAGAGTAGGACAATTTAGGCAGGCCTAGCTTGTTGCTAGGCCTGTTTGTTTTCATTTTGGGCTGGGAGTGGCTCAGTGTAGAGCTGGTGACTCACATGCAGCCTCCCTGAGACCTCCCTTTTCTTTCCAGAGCTTTCTGGAAAGTTCTGGATAGGCAGGAGGAGAGGTGAGGTGGAGCTGGAAGAGTTGGAGATGGAATACTGAGGCTGTCAGGGCCTTTGAGGAAAATCCCCAGTCGGGGGGGGGGGGTGACCTTGGGCCTGGGCTTGGGTGCAGACATAATAATAAATAATAATATTTAGACATTTGAGGAATAAATGATGATTTTCATGTCCTTCAAAGTGATATGTGCATAAATTAATGTGCAAACTAGGACACTTTTTGCGATTCCCCCCCCAAAAAAAAAAAAAATTACCTGAGCCTCACATTGGCCTAGAGCTGTGCCTGAGATCAGCAGCGCTGCTCTCCCTCTCCTCATAGGACATGAATGCAGCAGCAGATTTTTGTTGACAAAATCTTGTGGAGAGGGAGCTGTGTGTGTCTACAGATGCACACGGCCTGGCTTAGAATCGAGCCCGCACAAGTGCCCCATAGCAAGCAGCTTGCTATGGGGACACTCAAACAGGAAGAGGAGCCGAGAGCACAGGCTTTGTGTAATACCATTGCACAGAGCTGGTAAGTATAAAAAAAATCTAACTTTACAGTTACTTTAATGTTATGGCTAGCCCAGATAGCAAGGATGACGTGTCACCAATTTGTGGCAGTGTTGAATTGTAAGTCTGTTAACTTGTTACACATCTTCACTGACAAGTGTACACTTGGAGAGCAATTAAAGCACATGTTCTAATTGACACTTTTCCAATTTGTAGCAAATTTGGGTGGCAAGTCTCTAGCAAGAGCAAAGTTGCAGTGGTGAGTCTACAGCAAGAGCTCTGCACGCCTACAGCATGGAAATTCAGCCACAGTGACCCCTGTGATGGGATGACTATTGTACAACATAACTGAACCAGAACTTGTAGCAGCCTTGCAGAATGTTTGCATAGAAAGTTGATCTGGAGTCATGCAATGCAGACTTGCTGCAATTGTGTAACAAACTGGAAAGTCTAACAATAACTTAACAAGTCATTTTCAAACTTGCAGCACAATTGCTTGGTATCTGGGTAGGAATGCAAATAGGGGGTGATATGTTCTGGTGACTGATTGGTGACCTCACCTGTACAAAATGCGTTGTGCAAAATCTGGTGCAGCTCTGCACAGAAACCAATCAGCTTCCAGTTTTTATTGTCAAAGCTTAATTGAACAAACTGAAGTTAGAAGCTGATTGGCTACCACACACAGCTGCACCAGTTTTTGTACTCTGCAAGTTTAGTAAACCAACCTCAAAGTGTGTAAAAGTCATCTCTACCACTAACATATGCCTTACATCAATGGTGGTAAAAGGTTTAAACGTTAGCAAGGCACTTACAGTATCTTACAAAAGTGAGTACACCCCTCACATATTTGTAAATATTTTATTCTATCTTTTCATGTGACAACACTGAAGAAATTACACTTTGCTACAGTGTAAAGCAGTGAGTGTACAGCTTGTATAACAGCATACATTTGCTGTCCCTTCAAAATAACTCAAGACACAGCCTTTAA
>BLSH010060248.1:1542941-1563681 GCA_018402905.1 Glandirana rugosa
CTGGGACTGGCCACTAGCTGTCTGACTACCCCTGTCGGCGAGAGTCGTACGGCTAGAGACGTCTGTGTCGGGTGAACAGGTATACGGTTTGAGACGTTGTGAGGACGGACGGATAACCTACACACGCCCCCCCACCCCCAGAGACGTTACATCGGGTTGGTGGGGGCACTTTGCAGCCAATAACACAGGTGGGGGCACTTTGCAGCCAGTATCACAGGTAGGGGCACTTTTCAGGTAGTATCACAGGTGGGGGCACTTTGCAACCAATAACACAGATGGGGACACTTTGCAGCCAGTAACACAGGTGGGGGCACTTTTGCAGCCAGTAACACAGGTGGGGGCACTTTTGCAGTCAGTAACACAGTTGGGCTACATTGCAGAGACCCCCACCCCCCCGCACACATCCAATAGGCAGGCAGGAGTGTTGCAGAGTTTGGCATATGGACAAGTGGGCTGTGTCTGCAGAGATCGGCATGCTGAGAGCGGCTGTCCCCATCAGTCTGTCGATCACCGGTCAGGGTCTCTGTGGGAGCGGGAGTCACTTCCGCCACCACAGTGATCCACCCCCGGCCACCACATCCAATCACACTGAGCCGCAGGCTCAGGGCAGCCAATCAGACTATATGCGTGCGCCTGTTCAGCGCACACACATAATCTTTAATGGCTGACCAATAGGTTCATTACTTGGCTGTCAGGTGAGCAGAAAAAAAAAGGAAGTCAATGTACCGGCGCCTCCTGTAGGGGGGGCAGGGCTGACTTTTTTTTTTTTAGCCGGCAGGGAGGCGGTGCCCAAGCAACCCTTATACACCAGCTGCCACTGATGAGTGGGAACTATCCCACCGAAGCGCACCGGGTTTACGATGATGCCATCTCTCTACTGAAGCTAATTTTTGTATTACCATATGGTCCTTTTATCCATTCCCAAGTGTTTTACTTCGCGCCATGGCTGATGCTCCACTCCAATTACCAGGCAGAGTGTTCTGAAGTTTTAAACGCACAACCCCATATATGTTTGCTATATATTTTTTACTAATTTATGTTGTGATGGAATTATTTTGTTTATGCTGTATGGTACTTATCTTGCCTTCCAGGACCTTATTTCTATACAACCTACAAATGCTCTACTCCAATTATCAAGCAGAGTGTTCTGCAGTTCTAAATGCATAAACACATATATGTTTGCTATTCAATGCATGTTGTGATGGAATTATTTTATTTATGATGTATGGTACTTACCTTGCTCTCCAGGACCTTGAAGGACCAATAAACAATTATGTTTGTACAACACACTATAATTTCTAAAATAGCGTTTATACAAAGGGTCAAAAGGCACCTTCATCCCTGAGAAATATTTTGTATGAAAACTGAGGAAGAATTGGATTTTTATGGTGCCAAAAAGTGAGACAAAACCAAAAAATGTTTTTCTTTAAATAAAAAATGTAGATATTTTATTTTTCCACGACATCATTAAAATATTGTCGGAAAGAGCAACAATTGGTAGTACACACATACAAAAATTCATAGAATACAGTTTTTCATACATAAAAAACCCAGAACTTTGTTAGATTGCCTGTATGTTCGACATGTTTCGTAATTCTTAGCTTCGTCAGGAACTTTTAGGCTTGCAAAGATTCTAGATAGAAATACAATCAATGAGAAATTTTCAAGAAATGCATAGATATCACACAATATACAATGGGTACGGAAAGTATTCAGACCCCCTTAAATTTTTCACTCTTTGTTACATTGCAGCCATTTGCTAAAATCATTAGTTAATTTTTTCCCTCATTAATGTACACACACGGCACCCCATATTTACAGAAAAACACAGAATTTTTGACATTTTTGCAGATTTATTAAAAAAGAAAAACTGAAATATCACATGGTCCTAAGTATTCAGACCCTTTGCTCAGTATTTAGTAGAAGCATCCTTTTGATCTAATACAGCCATGAGTCTTTTTGGGAAAGGTGCACAAGTTTTTCACACCGGGATTTGCGGATCCTCTGCCATTCCTCTTTGCAGATCCTCTCCAGTCCTGTCAGGTTGGATGGTAAACATTGGTGGACAGCCAATTTTAGGTCTCTCCAGAGATGCTCAATTAGGTTTCAGTCAGGGCTCTGGCCAGGCCATTCAAGAACAGTCACGGAGTTGTTGTGAAGCCACTCCTTTGTTATTTTAACTGTGTGCTTAGGGTCATTGTCTTGTTGGAAAGTAAACCTTCGGCCCAGTCTGAGGTCCTGAGCACTCTGGAGAAGGTTTTCGTCCAGGATATCCCTGTACTTGGCCGCATTCATCTTTCCCTCGATTGCCACCAGTCGCCCTGTCCCTGCAGCTAAAAAACACCCCCACAGCATGATGCTGCCACCACCATGCTTCACTGTTGGGACTGTATTGGACAGGTGATGAGCAGTGCCTGGTTTTCTCCACACATACAGCTTAGAATTAAGGCTAAAAAGTTCTATCTTGGTCTCATCAGACCAGAGAATCTTATTTATTTTTTTAGCAAACTCCATGCAGGCTTTCATGTGTCTTGCACTGAGGAGAGGCTTCCGTCAGGCCACTCTGCCATAAAGCCCCGACTGGTGGAGGGCTGCAGTGATGGTTGACTTTCTACAACTTTCTCCTATCTCCCGACTGCATCTCAGCCACAGTGATCTTTGGGTTCTTCTTTACCTCTCTCACCAAGGCTCTTCTCCACCGATAGCTCAGTTTAGCCGGACGGCCAGCCCTAGGAAGGGTTCTGGTTGTCCCAAACATCTTCCATTTAAGGATTATGGAGGCCACTGTGCTCTTAGGAACCTTAAGTGCAACAGAATTTTTTTTGTAACCTTGGCCAGATCTGTGCCTTGCCACAATTCTGTCTCTGAGCTCTTCAGGCAGTTCCTTTGACCTCATGATTTTCATTTGCTCTGACATGCACTGTGAGCTGTAAGGTCTTATATAGACAGGTGTGTTTCCTAATCAAGTTTAATCAGTATAATCAAGCACAGCTGGACTCAAATGAAGGTGTAGAACCATCTCAAGGATGATCAGAAATAATGGACAGCACCTGAGTTAAATATATGAGTGTCACAGCAAAGGGTCTGAATACTTAGGACCATGTGATATTTCAGTTTTTCTTTTTTTTTTTTTTTAACAAAGTTTATTAAAGATTTTCCAAAATATACATCGAGATAACAACAATGGATAAGGCATCGATTGGCAAAGGTTAGATAGATACAAAAGTATAAAACATGAATTACATTCTAATGGGAAAAGTGTGGCACATCCGATGTTCCATTTAGGGTGAATAAATGTATCAAACTAGATAGAATCAAACATGGTGTTGTTTAGAAACCAATTGTATTTAGGGTAGCTCAAGGGGGGGGGAGTCAGGTGTCATAGAAGTCTCAGGTGTTCCCAATTTAGGCCTCCGCTCAAAGTTGTATAGCCTTTCTGGTGCGTCAAGGGGGGTTGGACGTCAAGGGGGGGCCTAGGGTGGTGAGTATGTCGGGGTGAAAATATCACATTTTGAGTTTGCCTAAAGAGTTGGATAAGTCAGATTTTAGATACCATTCTGTTAATAAGAAGGGGGACATAAAGTCTTTCAACTCTGTTGGGTTGAGTGAAAATTCTATAAACTTCCTCCATCTAGCGAAGAACTTCTTAACACAGAGGAAGTTTGTGTTAATGATGTCCTGCCTTTCCAGGTGCAGTAGGGAGAGGAGTAAATTAGTAACTTGTTACAAACTAGGAGGTGAGCGATGGATCCATGCTTGCATGATCGATCGTCTCGCCGCCAGTAGGCAGAGGTGAACCCATTCTGAACAGATAATGGACCCTGGATGAGGTGGGTTGTTTTGAGGGTTTCCACTGAAAAGACATAGGATTGGGTCTTTTGATATGTTGGTGCTGCTGACGTTGTTTATCATGGTCATCACTTTATCCCAGAAATTTGAAATCGGGGGGCATAACCAAAGTCTGTGGTGTAGGGTTGGCCTAAGGGAAAGACACCATGGGCACATTCCCCGTTTCGGGTCCTCAGGTAGGAAGATCATCGGGAGATAAGCTCTGTGGGCGAGCTTAAATTGAGTCTCCCTCCAAGTTTCTGCAGTCACTAAGGAGCAGATCTTTTTATATCCCATGAGGATTTGTTCGGGTGCTTGGGTATCGTCTAAGACTGTACCCCAGGGATTGAACTGTTGTGCTGAGTACTTAGCATTTAGATGTTGGGTAAGGTGTCCATTTATTTGGGATATGGAATATTTGCCTGCCGCAACTAGAAAGGAAGTGGCACTGGGATTCTGTGAATTACCCATGATGGAACCAATGTAGGATTTGGCTTGCAAATAACTGAAGCAATGCTCCACTGGTAGTCCGTAAGCTCGTTGGAGATCCGTGAATGTTTTAAACGTTCTTTGGCCTAGATTTAGTAGTTGTGTGGCCTGTGATAACCCTTTGGATGCCCAGGTTGTGAAGGTAAGTGAATTATACGAGGGGGGGAACATAGGGTTCCCTGTCAGTGGAAGGAAGGGAGAAAATGAAGACGGGAGTTTGAGGATTTTCCTCGTTTCTCTCCATGCTAGAATAGTGTCCCTAAGGACTAAATTCTGTTTGATGTGGGATGGGAGGGAGGTTACCTTGGTATGCAGGAGGGCTGATAATTTGTGTGGATATACTATCGAGCTTTCTAGATTATAATTGGAGTACGTGGATTTTTCTGAGATCCAGTCTAGACAGTTACGCAAGAGGCAGGCCAGATTGTAAAGCCTCAGGTTGGGTAGACCTGCCCCCCCCCTCGCTCTTCGGCAGACACATTTTTCGGAGACTGATTCTTGGTCTCCTTCCCCTCTAGATAAATGAGGTGAAGGCAGAATGCAATAATTGTACATCCTTGTGTTTAAGGAGAAGGGGTAGCGTTTGGAGGGGATAAAGCAATCTCGCGAATGGAATCATTTTAATGAGATGACATCTCCCGAAAAGCGAGAGGGGGAGAGACCGCCAGGCCTCGAGGTCTTTAGTAATTTTCGATATGAGTATCGGATAGTTTAACGAATAGAGAGAAGATGGGTCCTGACCTATGAATATGCCTAGATACTTTATCTGTCGATGCGCAATCGCAAAAGGGGAAAGGGGTCTCCAGGACTCTGCTTTACGTGGGTTGAGTGGTAGGACCTCACTTTTGTCAAAATTAATCTTCATGCCCGTGTATTCCCTGAAAGTGTGGAGGGTTTGCGTCAGGTATTGGAAGTCTTTAGGGGGATTAGAGGAAAATATTACTATGTCATCTGCAAAGAGAGCCGTACGGCAGACCTCCTTGCCCATATCTACTCCACTGATCCCCTCTGGGGAGTTAAGTACTCGCGAAAGGGGTTCAATGGCCAGATTGAAAAGGAGTGGTGAGAGTGGGCAACTCTGACGCGTTCCTTTGGCTAGGGGAAATTGTAGCGATATGAAGTTGGTGGTGACTAATCGCGCTGTGGGTTTGGAATACATTTCGCGGATAAAGTTAGAGAAGGGGCCTTTGAAGCCCATCGCGCCTAGAACCTGAAAGAGCCACTCAAAGCTGATGTTATCAAACGCTTTTTCTGCGTCTAGTGATATTATGGCAAAATCTTTATCTGGGGCCCGTTTCGCTTGCTCCAAAGTGAGCAGTACCTTTCATATATTTAGAGTGGCAGATCTACCTTGAATGAAGCCCGCTTGAGCTGGGTGGATAACAGTGGGGAGTATATTAGCTAAACGTGACGCAATAATTTTCGATAGTATTTCTGCGTCTACATTTATGAGCGATATTGGTCTGTACGAACCGGGGGAAAGAGGGTCTTTATCCTTTTTAGCCAACAATTTGATGAAGGCCGAATGGCCAGTCGGCATGTAGGGCCCACCATCCCAGATGGCTTCGTATACCTTTAGAAGTGTCTCTGGGATGAAGTCCGCCGAGAGTCTATAGAAATCGGACGATAGTCCGTCTGGGCCTGGGGCCTTGTGTATCGACATTGATTTGATGGTGGACTGGATTTCCGAGAGAGCGATGGGGGCGTTTAGGGTTGCAAGCTGGACTTGGGTGATAACGGGTAGCTGTGCAGAGGATAATATTTTTTTGGACAGATCGGCGTCGGTACGATCTGCTGAGTATAGGGTCTTATAAAAGCTAGTCAGGATATTTTCTATTCGGGATGGGTCTGAGACAACGTTTCCCTGCGGGTCTCTTAATGCTGAAATATGTGTTGGGGTATATGAACCTGATACCATTCGAGCCAGGAGTTTTCCAGCCTTGTTGCCGTGCTTATGGAAAAAGAGTTTTAACTGGAAGTGGTTCATTGATTCTTGCTGGGCAGCCCAGTGATCAAATATTTGTTTTGCTTGTTGCCAGGCTCGAATATTATCAGGGGATCGTGTCTTGTTTAGCCGCCTGTGTGCTTCCGCGAGGGTGGTACTGGCTTTTTGCATGTTGAGAGATGTGTTTTTCCTATAGCTGGCGCTGAAGGAGATGATGCGACCCCTGAGGAATGCCTTACCCGCCTCCCAATAGAGATTTGGGTTCATGATGTGTTCCTTGTTGGCCGACGCATATTCCGTCCATGCCTGTTGGAGGACGGTTTTAAGGTCTTCATTATGGGATAAATACGCCGGAAATCTCCACGGTGCACCAGGTGAGCGATGGGTAAAATTAACAATTTTGACCACTACAGGAGTATGGTCTGAAAATATTTTTGCAGACGTGATCATCGGCAATAGAATCGGGGATGCGAACATATAGTCGATTCTGGAGAATGTTTTGTGGGGGGGGGAATAGAAAGTATATTCCCTGTCTAAAGGATGGAGTAAGCGCCATACGTCTGTCATGTGGGTGCTGTCAGCAAAGTGTGCTAGTGGGGATGGGTGTTTGTCTGTTCTTGGTGCCGGGGCGTCTAGAGTTGTGGAGCGGTCTTCTGATGCTTGCATTGTAGAGTTAAAGTCGCCCCCCATGAGGTGTAAAGGTTCAGGGATTTGTAGTGTCCAGGATGTCAGTTGGTGGAAGAAAGATTGTGTTGGGGAGTCGGCATAAACATTTGAGATGGCTATTTGTTTGTTGGCTATCGTGAGGTGTACAGTGACCCTACGGCCTGAAGAGTC
This sequence comes from Glandirana rugosa, assembly GCA_018402905.1. Lineage (NCBI taxonomy): Eukaryota > Metazoa > Chordata > Amphibia > Anura > Ranidae > Glandirana > Glandirana rugosa. Next base: position 1,550,041 of record BLSH010060248.1, read on the forward strand.
GGTCTCTACATGTCGGATAGAATATGGGAGTTTCTTATTGAGAAGAGCGGCCACCCCTGCCTTTTTCCCCAATGCAGGGGATCCCACCACCTCGCCCACCCATAACTTACGGAGCCTTAGCAAGTCATCCTTCCCCAGGTGTGTTTCCTGAAGAAGGGCCACGTCAGCTTTGAGTCTCTTAAGGTGACGAAGGATTTGCATCCGTTTCTGGGGGGATCTTAAGCCCTTGACGTTCCAAGATATGATAGTTAGGTCACCCCTTGGCTTGGGAGGGTCCATATTGAGTGATAATTAGGGGTAAATGAGTGTTGAGGCCATACTGGGAACATCTTCAAACAATATTTCCCTGAGTAGGGAATAACATATATACCAAGAATGGAAATTTTGGTAAACAACAGTACTATATCATAGTAATAGACACATCGGATGGGTGCGCCATATAAACTAAACCGTAAGGACTTCCCTTTTTTCCGCATGCAGGGGGATACGCTCAATACGCTCAGTCCGTCCCTGCCATCGCACCAATTAATGTTGGAGAACCCAGGGGGAGAGGGTAAGGTTAGGGGGTGAGGGAAGACGTAGGGGTAACAAGGAGGGTGGAGGGGAGGGAGGGAAGGTATGGGTTTATGGGGGAGGAAAAGAGGTGTAGGTGGTGGATCTGGGAAGAGAGGAGGGGATGGGGATGAGTAAGGAACGGGGTTGGGCATGAAAGGTGTTGACAAGGGAGGGACCAAACAGTTTGGGGAGGGGACCAGGTGCGAGGTAGGACATAGCCCTGGAGGAACAGTTTCCCTTAGTAGGAGGGGGATCCGCTCTAGGGAGATGCGAGGACTCCCCATGGGCTTTTAGGCCCCAGGGAGGGCTCGCATGCCCCAGCGAGGATCGCATAGTGCCCCTTTTTAGTATCGAAAACAATTATAACAAAGGTATCAATAACATAAAAATAAAGGCAATGAGCACGTAACATATCACCATAACTTCGTAGCCTAGCTCAGACTGTCTTGGGTGAATAATATTGACTGGTTAGAGTCCCTGTGGGGTTTCTATAAGAGAAGCATTCACAGTCTGACGATCGTTCGGTCATGGTGGTGAACAGCAACCAAGAGGGAATGTGAAACTGGGGGAAAAAAGGCTAACATAGGAGTGTCCGTGTAGTAGAGCTGCAAGTCTGTGGGATTTGCTACGTAGGTAGGAGCCAGTTCCGTTATTCTTGCGCCTGGGGGGGGGTTCTTGACCACCAAAACTGACTTTCTTATATGGGGGTTTCACTGGGCTGTCCGGTTTACTGGGCCAGAGTGCTGATTTTGCTGGTGATGCATAAGTGGTGGCCTCAGACTGTGGGGTCTGGTCCATATCAGGTTGAAGTGAGCCATGAACATAGTTCTCAGCCTCCTGGGGGGATGTGAAGGAGAGCTTTTCTCCTTGCGGAGTGTGTATGTAAAGTGTATGCCAGACTGAACCTGACGTTTCGTTCATGCAGGGTGGAACATATGGGGGAGAAAGCTTTCCATTTGTGCATCACTTCCATGGAGTAGTCAGCAAAGATTAAAAGATGGTGACCCTCAAATGATAGGGTACGCGATTTCCTGAAGGTTTGCAATATGGCTTGTTTGTCAGCATAATTCAGGTATCTGACTATGACTGCCCTGGGCTTGGAACGGGTCTCTGAGGATTGTCCAAGTCTGTGCGCTCGTTCCACCGTGCAAGGCGCACGGAGCCCCAGCAATTCTGGTATAGCAAGTGCGCAGATTTTAGGCAAGGTATGGGGGGGATATGACTCCGGGAGGCCTATAATGCGCAAGTTATTTCTTCTGGACCTATTTTCCAAATCAATAACTTTGTCCTGGAGCTCTTTTTGAGTAGTGGTCAGCTTAGCGACTGCAGCTGTGGTGTCATCCTCCACGTTAGAGAGCCTGTCTTCAGTCTGCTCTATTCTTGTGGCTTGTGCCTGTATTTCCCTATGCAGCTGCTCAAGTCCTTTTTGTACAGCAGTGTTGACTGCTTCTGTAATAACAGGCTGCATGAGGGACATCACAGCCTGTGCTATTTCCGCGGGTGAAGATGGCTCAGCTTGAGGGGGTCCTGTCTTGCGCTGTGTAGTGTGTGGATGTGTGTTGTCAGCACTCTGGGATGTAGGGGAGGATGTGACTGCGGCTGCATAGGACTTACCTGATGCTGTTGTTGTGGAGCCGCGGCCGCCATGTCTGTTCCCGCTCGCGTCTGTTTTCCTCCTGCAGGCTGCTGAGTGGCGGGTGTTCTGTGGCCAGTCCACTCCACAAAGCGGTCCATGGAGTGTTAAGGAGCCGCGGGAGGGTGGAGATGAGGTGTCCGGCCGGGTGTTCTCCGCTTTAAGGGCAGAATTTCTGGCAGGGGAGCGGAGCTGAAGACTCCTAGCTCCTCTCCATACGGCGCCGGAACCGGAAGTCTCAGTTTTTCTTTTTTAATAAATCTTCAAAAATGTCAAAAATTCTGTATTTTTCTGTCAATATGGGGTACTGTGTGTACATTAATGAGGGAAAAAAATGAACTTAAATGATTTTAGCAAATGGCTACAATATAACAAAGCGTGAAAAATTTAAGGGGGTCTGAATACTTTCCGTACCCACTGTATATACAAACATATCATTGAAACCAACATACAGAGACTATAGAGTGTACAGTGTTACAAACACCCTCTGGAAAAAGGGGGGATACATATATATCAAAAAATCTCCAAATGGATATATATAAATTAATTTAATATATTACCTGATGTGAATCAGGATATGGGCATCCCACTAAGACGATGGAAGAGGAGTGGATTGAAACCCACCTGCCGGAGAGTCAGGCCAGAAATGCAGACTGCAGAGTCGCATAACCAACACAACAGATATAGTCCCTTAATTAAGGATATATAGTTATGGAGAATCTGTTATGAAAATGCAAACACAGAGTTCAATGACCACAGGCCCAAAAGGGTGGATGTAGGGGACCTCAAAGATCGGGGTCCTATTTCTATATCAAAAAACACCCAATAATATCCAAGTATGTAACAAAATCTAATATAGGTGAATAGCAAAACTGGGGCACAGGTGAGCCAAGGGATGTTACTAAAGGAAACCAGTGGGGTCTCAAGACAAAAAAGGCTAAAAACAAAAACCATCTCGTACCTGTTTTATAGTTAGTCCATAAAGGACTTGAATTGCTCCAAAATTGGGCACACCCGACTGTTTCTATTGATAATGGTCAGCCGACAAACATTTCCTCAGTTCGATCATATTGATCCAATCCCTTCCCACAATAGAGGGACCCAGACCAAGACTGATTCCACTGTGGACAATACATTTTGTGAGTCAAAGATTCAGTTTGTTTTGGCATGGACAAAAAGGCCTATGCATTAGTAGTAATCAATCCACTAAAAAGCAAAATACAAATGCTTAACAAACAGGTAACCTTAGTGCTCATTGCAGAAACCAGGATCTGGTTTAAACCTACCTAGTGATGATAATATCCGGGCTCAGCATTACCCCACTACAAAAGCGGCCGGTGCAGGGAGCAGATCGCTCGTATGCACCTTATATACAGGGAAATCTAACTCCAATCAGTCACCGGCATTGATTGCGGACATGCAATACCCAATGCGCATGCGCGGACATCAAAGAACATATGACGTCATACGCACCACGACAAGTCTCAAGCCACCATCTTTGAAAGTCTCCAGTGATGGTAAATTACCAGGGAGGCAAGCGCTTCGCCTGGATACGAAAATACAAAAGGCAAACTCGCCATCCAGGGGAGATATAAGGTCGATCTAACAGGGGTACCGACACAATCTCCTTTTAAAGTGAATTTTAATGCAAAACATCACTGAAAGGAAACCCTTCCACTAGACTAGATGCGCCCCTACCAATGGAAAAAAGCGATAGCAAGAGACAAAGCCATTGCTCAGGGGGAAGGGGCGCTATTGTGAGAACAATTGGGAAAAATATAAGGGACACCAATAATCCCTCCAGGTCCCACATGTGGAGATCAGGCAGAAAAACTGGGAAGGGAGAATGGAGTCCCCGTCCGTCCGTACAGTCTGCACAAAGGATCTGGCCCTGCCATCCTGCAGGTGGAATCCACTGCACAAAGTCTCAATGGTGATGCATAAATATAAAAAATCTAGAAAAGGGGGAAATATATATGTGATTACAAAATGAACATAGAATTATTAAATACAGAAGAATTGACATTCAACTTTGAATATAAGAAACACTGCATTGATACTGCTTTCCAAATGCAACATGGATAGCAACTGATCAAGAAAGGCAAGCAAAGGATAGAAAAGTAAGAAATAAGCAAAAATGAGAAGGATTAAAGGAAAGTAGAGAAAAGCTCAAAGCAGGAAAGAGAAGGCCAAATTGCAGTAAACTAGAGATGACAATTGTAAAAGAGAAGTCAATAGACAAATGATTTTGGAATGAGGCCAAATCAATAATATAAACTACTAATGATGACCCACAATGGTAGTGGGTTCATCTAGTCTCTGGTTAGAGGAAAGGTTTGAAACGCATTGCCTCATTGAGGCCAGGATATTTTGTGGCTGATAAAAGGTAGATCCATTTGGCTTCCCTCTGTAGTAATTGTCTATCAAGATCCCCTCCTCTTACATGTGGAGGGATATGGTCTAGAGCAACAAAATGAAAATAAGTCAAGTCGAAGCCATGGTGTAGACCACTATGTCTGCTAATTGGAGTCACCATGCGTTTTTTTCTGATTACGGAAACATGGTCGCGAATACGGTGAAGAAAAGGTTGTTTTGTCTTGCCGACATAGTAGGCCCTGCAATTGCATTGCATGAGATAAATTATGCCTACCGTTTGGCAACACACATTGGTCAGTGTCCTTATTAGCCTCATTTAAAGTCCCAACTTTCTTCTCCTTTCTCAAATGTTAAAGCGGAGTTCTACCCATTTAAAAGTCAGCAGCTACAAAAAGTGTATCTGCTGACTTTTAATAAACAGACACTCCCCTGTCCCACGGTCCAGCGATGTGGCTGCCCGATGCCTCGCTCCTCTCCCCCTCCTCTCTTGTCGCACTGGTATTGCAAGTGTAGGTGCCCGACTGTGGCTTCACAGCCAGGCGCACACTGCGTATGCGCGAGCTGCGCTGCGCGATATGAATGGTCGGACAATCTTCTGGGACCTGTGACGTGTCCCAGAAGATTGCAGGGAGGGAGGGGGGAGAGGTGAACCTCCACTCTGTGCCATGGCACCAGGGGCGGAAGTGGGAGCTGGGTACCTGTGAAAACTAGGTACCCGCTCCCCCTCCCCAAAAAAATGACATGCCAATTGTGGCATGTCAGGGGGTCACTAGTACTTAAAATGGAAGTTCCACTTTTGGGTGGAACTCAGCTTTAAGAAGATAAGATAGAGAAAAAACTTTTCTAATGCATATTTTGTATTTTATTCTTACCAAAGTTTTGGTTCAACAATAACAATACGGTATAAATTAAAAAAACAGTAAAATATTGCATGGCAACAACACATAGGATACCTTTGAACACAGTAATCAAATATTAATAACTAACTGTTCTAAGACTACAAATGTTAAAGGAACAGTTAGGCACCATATTGACTTCATTGAAATTAAGTTTCTATGGTGTCAGGAGGACCCTGAGTGCTGTCTTACCTTATGGGATTAAACCGTTCTCGAACAGTTTAACCCCAAAGTCTGTGTTTCAGCGTCAATCTCCCAGCGGCGCCTCTGATTGTCTGAAAGCAGTCAGCTGACGCGCTCAGCCAACCAGTGACTCCCATTCATAAAACTGGCTTGAAAAAGGTATGTTTCTTTATCAAGCCAGTTTTATGAATGAGAGTCACTGAATGGCTTAGAGCGTCAGCTATCCGGGGTCAAAACTAGGGACAGACTTGGTCTATGGACAGTGTCCTCAGTCCAGGGACTGCCCCCGGAAACTGGGGACATCCGGTCACCCTATGTAAGGGGAGTCTTTACCTACTGCAGCTAAGTATACCCCTTATGGGCCAGAGACATTTTTAGATTAATATAACAATTATACTGTATTATTTTGGCAGAAGCAAGGCTTTTCTTTGGAGATATTGTCTTGCTAAAATAGTTTTATTTTCTATGCAATATATAGACAAAATTCTTTTAAAATGAGAAAAAAACTGTAGATAAAAAAGTATGTATTTTATCCTATAATGTTATGTGTCCCTTTTATAATGACAGCAAAATTACAATTCTGGAACCTCAATGATGAATAGAGAGTTTAAGAGAGTTTAGGGATATGGGACAGCAAGCAAGACTTTTACAGATGGTGTCAAGATATGCACATACACTATATTACCAAAAGTATTAGGACACCTACCTTTACACACACATGAACTTCAATGGCATCCCAGTCTTAGCCTATAGGGTTCAATATTGAGTTGGCCCACCCTTTGCAGCTACAACAGCTTCAACTCTTCTGGGTAGGCTGTCCACAAGGTTTAGGAGTGTGTCTATGGGAATGTTTGACCATTCTTCCAGAAGTGCATTTGTGAGGTCAGGCACTGATGTGGATGAGAAGGCCTGGCTCGCAGTCTCCACTCTAATTCATCCCAAAGGTGTTCTATCTGGTTGAGGTCAGGACTTTTTGCAGGCCAGTCAAGTTCCTCCACCCCAAACTCGCTCATCCATTTCATTATGGACCTTGCTTTGTGCACTGGTCCAAATCATTTGGTGGAGGGGGTATTATAGTGTGGGGTTGTTTTTCAGGGCCTGGGCTTGGCCCCTTAGTTCCAGTGAAGGGATCTGTTAAGGCATCAGCATACCAAGACATTTTGGACAATTTCATGCTCCCAACTTTTTGCTAACAGTTGTGGATGGCCCCTTCCTGTTCCAACATGAATGCGCACCAGTGCACAAAGCAAGGTCCATAAAGACATGGATGAGCGAGTTTTGAGTGGACAAACTTGACTGTCCTGCACAGAGTCCTGACCTCAACCCAATAGAACACCTTTGAAGTGAATTAGAGTGGAGACTGTGAGCCAGGCCTTCTTGTCCACATCAGTGCCTGACCTCACAAATGTGCTTCTGGAGAAAGATCAAGCATTCCCATAGAAGAGTTGAAGCTGTTATAACTGCAAAGGGTGGGCCAACTCAATATTTAACCCTATGAACTAAGACTGGGATACCATTAAAATTCATGTGTGTGTAAAGGCAGGTGTCACAATACTTTTGGTAATATAGTGTTTAAACTGCATATCTGTGAGCATTTTACTATGATTTTCACAAAAGGTAACCTTTGTTTACTTCATTTCATTATCCTCTTAATTGGCATTACCCAGGTTTATTAGGGGTTTACTTTAAATTGTCCCTTATAAAACAATGGCTATACTGTGTTTATTTGGTGTGTGCTCCGCTCTGATTTCCAGCACCTAAAATCATGCTGTTGGCAGAAACCAACAGCACTTACTGCCTATGGGCTATCTGTAAACATTGTGAATTGGGCCATAGATGATAATCACCTCCAGTTATCCATCTGTGTCAGGATAAACTAGAAAGAGATGTGAAAATACAATGTGAGGCTAGAATAATCCTCTGACCCACAAGTTCCCTCATTAACATTAACCGCCGCGCTGGACCGTTTTCTGCACAGCAATTCATGGCATGTGCTGTGGGGCAATATGCCAGCTCACAGCTCATTGCCAGCCTCATTAGCAGTTATCATTTTATTTCTGAGATCTTCATATTCATACATGAATATATTCATCTAACATAAAAATAAAGATAATGATCCTCGTTGTTGGTCCAGATGTATACTTATTGACATTTTTTATGTACTCATTTATTCAGAATTACCATATTCAGCAGCATTTTACAGAGAACACTGAGCCATTAACATCAGTTCCTTCCCCAAAGGCCAATCCAATATCCTACTACACACACAAGGGCACATTTGGTCAGAAGCCATTAAATCTACAAATATGTTTTTTTGGGGGGAAACTTGTGTAAATAGTTGACAGTATTCCTGGTGGAACTGAAATTCAGGATCCCAGTTATACAATGTAATGTGTATTATTAAAACATCATTATAGGCAATCACATTTAGAAATGTTCTTTTATGAGGCCTTAGACTCACACTTCTTCTCTGACACTGAAATAATAAACCATATTTTGTAAAGTTACAATATACGTTAAATTAAGGCTACAAAACCATAGAAAAAAAAAAAAAGACAAAATAATTTAAATAACTAAATTATCATATGTAGTTTGCCATTTTTATCTGCTTTTGGTGCATTTTGTTGTTGTGTTATTTTGTATACACCCACACTTTATTCAATAAATATTTTACAAAATTAATTAAAAAAGAAGAAAAAAGTGCATAAGGTGAACTTTTAACCACTTCAGCCCCGGAAGAATTTCCCCCTTAATGACCAGAGCACTTTTTGTGATTCGGCACTGCGTCACTTTAACTGACAATTGCGCGGTTGTGCGACGTTGTACCCAAACAAAATTGACGTCCTTTTTTTTGGTGGTATTTGATCACCTCTTATATATTTTTGCTCTATAAACAAAAAAAGAGTGACATTTTGAAAAAAAAAACAATATTTTTTACTTTTTGCTATAATACATGTCCAAATGTATTCCTCAGTTTAGGCCGATATATATTCTTCTACATATTTGTGGTAAAAAAAAATCCCAATAGGTGTATATTGATTGGTTTGCGCAAAAGTTGCCGCGTTTACAAACCATGAGAATTAATTTATGGTGTTTTTACATTTTTTTTTTTTACTAGTAATGGCGGCGATCTGCGATTTTTATCGGGACTGCGATATTTTGGCAGACACGTCGAACATTTTTGATACTGTTTGGGGACCATTGACATTTATACAGCGATCCGATCTAAAAATAGCCACTGATTACGGTATAAATGTCATGGGCAGGGAAAGGGTTAACCTGCAGGGGGCAATCAAGGGGTTACCTGTGTTCCCTATGTGTGTTCTAACTGTATGGGAGCTGGGCTGGCCGGGACATAACAGATATAACTGACCCAGATGACAGGGATCAGTAGATCTCTGTCATGCTGCCTGACAGAGTGGGGAACCTCTGTGTTTACATCAGCGGTTCCCCGCTTTTCTTCTGTATCAGGCGATCGCGGGTCACTGGCGACATCGAGTTCGCCCCACTCAGGGAGTGTGTGGTGGGCACGAGAGCGCACAGGCGGCAGGCCCCTTAGCTGCGCGTGTGCGAATCGCCGTTTATAAACAGCGATTTGCGCTATCGAGCCACACTGCCGCAGTAAATGTACGCGAGCCTGTCGGGAACCGGTTAAGCATACAAAAGGTTTTTCCTCTTTTCCTAATAAATATAATAGAGTGCTAACTAATATCTTTTTGTGCTTCTCTTTTTATATTACTAATGACTTTTAGACCTAGGAAAAAATACTTACAGCAATGTCAATAAAAGAGGAAAAAGGAAAAAGGAAAGGGGGAAGGTAAATTATTTCTCTATTCCTCCATATCTTTGTACCCTATCCACGTATTGCTATCAATAATCGCAAACTCCATCTTCAATTTGTAGTTGTTATCAATGTAATCAGTGCCTTATGTGCTATTGCATCGATGTTCCTATTCCTTAAGATCTTCATAATTATATTCTAGCTTCCTAAAATCCAATAATCTTGTGTAGACATTAATCGAGTATGCTATGAAAATGTGAGATCCTTCATTTCACTATTTTCATTCTTTTCAGTCTGCCTTACACAAAGGGGGTATACTCCATTTCCAGTACCTATGGATCATTATTGGAGTTGCATTGATCATGTATGCTAAGAAAAAGCCTAGAAATAGAATTGAAATATATTTTCATGCTTCTCTTATTTAAATGGAGAAGCAAGGTAGCTGCATCTAATGGTACATTACTTCCTCAAAGTTCAGGCAATGTGCTTGCAATAAAAAATGTTGTGACCTGGGACATGTCCACAAGGTATCTGTTAGCTATTCAATGGCTTCCTTACATTTCTAGCACTTGAGGGATTATCCTTGGTAAGCTTTTTTTTTTTTTAAATTTTTGAGGTGTATGATATTATCGTGATATTATTTTAAAATAACTCTCCTTTTATTTATCGGAAGTGGAAGTTTTATGAGAGAGTAAAAATATTTTAAGCCATTGATTCTGCTGTAAGGTTTATCCCCAGTTCATCATCCCACTCCTAGCAAAACCTTGATAATTAATTTACGGCCCGGGTCATTTAGAATTTGAATATTTTTGAGATGGTACCTTTTGTAGGAGTCTCATTTGAAGACATTTGTTCAATTGATGTTAAATCTCAAAGCAATTTCACTCTAGTAGGGAGATCCTGAACGTAATGTCTCAACTGTAGAAATCCACAGGAATCTGTTTCATTCAACCCCTATGTCTTCTGAAGACCAGTAAATGTTATCCAACCTCCTGAGTCAAACTCGGCTGGTTCAGCAAGAACTGGATTTCGATCAATGTACAGTATGGGCAGGCTGGTTGTACACAATTCGGTCTATTGATGCACAACCAGCTTGTCAGGTTTTTCCTGATCAATCAGTGCCATTGAATATTTGTTTTATTTTTCTCTTGTACCCAGACATACACTATCTCACAAAAGTGAGTACACCCCTCACATTTTTGTAAATATTTTATTATATCTTTTAATGTGACAACACTGAAGAAACGACACTTTGCTACAATGTAAAGTAGAGAGTGTACAGCTTATATAACAGTGTAAATGTTCTGTCCCCTCAGAATAACTCAACACACAGCCATTAATGTCTAAACCGCTGGCAACAAAAGTGAGTACACCCCTAAGTGAAAATGTCCAAATTGGGCCTAATTAGCCATTTTCCCTCCACCGGTGTCATGTGACTCATTAGTGTTACAAGGTCTCAGGTGTGAATGGGGAGCAGGTGTGTTAAATTTGGTGTTATCGCTCTCTCACTCTCTCATACTGGTCACTGGAAGTTCAACATGGCACCTGATAGCAAAGAACTCTCTGAGGATCTGAAAAAAAGAGTTGCTTTACATAAAGATGGCCTAAGCTATAAGAAGATTGCCAAGACCCCAAAACTGAACTGCAGCATTGTGGCTGCGGAAAGACCATTCAGCGGTTTAACAGGACAGGTTCCACTCAGAACACGCCTCGCCATGGTCGACCAAGGAAGTTGAGTGCACGTGATCAGCATCATATCCAGAGGTTGTTTTTGGGAACTAGACGTATGAGTCCTGCTAGCATTGCTGCAGAGGTTGAAGGGGTGGGGGGGGAAGCCTGTCAGTGCTCAAACCATATGCCACACACTGCATCAAATTGGTCTGCATGGCTGTTGTCCCAGAAGGAAGCCTCTTCTAAAGATCATACACAAGAAAGCCTGCAAACAGTTTGCTGAAGACAAACAGACTAAGGACATGGATTACTGGAACCATGTCCTGTGGTCTGATGAGACCAAGATACACTTCAGTTTTTCAGAGGCGTGATGCATGTGTGGCGGCAACTAGGTGAGGAGTACAAAGACAAGTGTATCTTGCCTACAGTCAAGCATGGTGGTGGAAGTGTCATGGTCTGGGGCTGCATGAGTGCTGCCAGCACTGGGGAGCTACAGTTCATTGAGGGAACCATGAATGCCAATATGTACTGTGACATACTGAAGCAGAGCATGATCCCCTCCCTTTGGAGACTGGGCTGCAGGGCAGTATTCCAACATGATAATGACCCCAACCACACCTCCAAGACAACCACTGCCTTGCTAAAGAAGCTGAGGGTGAAGGTGATGGATTGGCCAAGCATGTCTCCAGACCTAAATCCTACTGAGCATCTGTAGGGCATCCACAAATGGAAGGTGGAGGAGCGCAAGGTCTCTAACATCCACCAACTCCGTGATGTCGTCAGTGGAGTGGAAGAGGACTCCAGTGGCAACCTGTGAACCTCTGGTGAACACCATGCCCAAGAGGGTCAAGGCAGTGCTGGAAAATAATGGTGGCCACACAAAATATTGACACTTTGGGCCCAATTTTTACAATTTCACTTAGGGGTGTACTCACTTTTGTTGCCAGTGGTTTAGACATTAATGGCTGTGTGTACACTCACTACTTTACATTGCAGCAAAGTGTCTTTTTTCAGTGTTGTCACATGAAAAGATATAATAAAATATTTAGTGCTAGTTCACACCAGATGCAGTTCCATGCGCTTTTTTCTGCACTAAAAATGTATGCACAATGTTTTCCATGTATTTCAATGGCTCTAGTTCACACCAGTGCAGTCAGTGTCCGGTCAGTTTCCGGTGCAAAAGAAATGTAGAGCATGCTGCATTTTTTCTGCACAGAACTCTACTGGAATATAACAAATGGTATCCAAAACACACTGGAACTGTGTATGGTCTGAACACAATTTGCTATGTTCCAGTACAGTTCTGTGCAGAAAAAATGCAGCGTGCTCTACATTTTTTCTGCACGGGAAACTGACTGCACTGGTGTGAACTAGAGCCATTGGAATACATGGAAAACACCATGCATGCATTTTTAGGGCCAGTTGGCAACAGAAAAATTCACTCCAGATACGTTCCGGGTCAGTTTTTGCTTACAGTTCACATCACACGCAGTTCCAGTGAGTTTTTGATACAATTTGCTATCTTTCAGTACAGTTCTGTGCAGAAAAAATGCAGCATGCTCTACTAAACTGACCGGATACTGCAGAGACGTAGATAAGGGGGGAGTTAGGGGGGTTGAAACCCCCCCAAAGCACCCTGCCAAAAATGCAAACACATGATGTCCCTGTCACTGGCGGAGTGTAGTGTGTGTAATTCTGCAGCAAGTGTTAATAGATCACTGGGCACGCTCCACGCTCACGATGTTGACTGCCAGGCTGTCGAGCTGTCGGGCTCGGATTTGTTGACACAGTTCTATGTCACTAGGCAGCGCGCCCGTATTCCCGCCCACACTGCCAGGCAACATTGTGCACAGTGGGAGGTGGCGCCTGTGATCCCACCCGGCAATATTGAGCACAGCGGGAGCGATCCTTGTGGTTCCACCCACCCTGCCAGGCAGCTATGAACACAGCGGGAGTGGTGCCCGTGAGCCGGGCCGACTACCCCGCCAGGCAGCATTGAGCACAGCAGGAATGGTGGCCATAGTCCCGCCCATTCCGCCAATGCTGCCTGTGGTTCTGCCCATTCCGCCAGGCAGCATTGAGTACAGCGGGAACGATGGCCATAGTCCTGCCCACCACTCTGGCAGGACTATGGTTGCCGATCCTGCTGTGTTCAAGGCTGCCTGGTAGCATAGAATTGTGTCAGACAATCCAAGCCCATGAGCTCGGAGGGTGCCCAGTCAGTGATCTATTAACCCTTGCTGCAGCACTGCACACGCTACACCCTGCCACAAGTGACAGGCTGCATCCGGTGGCTGGCGACGTGGCAAGTGACATGCTGCATCTGGTGGCAGGCGACGTGGCAAGTGACACGCTGCATCTGGTGGCAAGTGACAAGCTGCATCTGGTGACAAGCAACGGTGGCAAGTGACAATCTGCATCTGGTGGCAGGTGACATGGCAAGTGACACGCTGCATCTGGTGGCAGGCGAAATGGCAAGTTACAAGCTGCATCTGGTGACAGGCAACGTGGCAAGTGACACGCTGCATCTGGTGACAGGCAATGGG
>BLSH010060248.1:1569567-1590971 GCA_018402905.1 Glandirana rugosa
TACGTTGTGACATGGGTATACTTTAAACGCAAGAAAAAAAGTGTGTTTATCTCGAAAGAAAACCACCATAAATTAGTAGCGACCCAAAAAATAAAAAACGCTATATTAATTTTTTTCTGGCTTTTTAAACATTTTTTTACTTAAAAAGAAGCAAAGACAATATTTTAGAACGTTTAATCATTAAAAAGAAGTATTTAAAACCGGTTTTAAATATGACGATGGATAGAAACCATTTTTTTTGCTTAATCACCTATAATAAACCAGAAACACTTTCAATATCTCAGATGTTCGATACCACGGTTAGTCATGGAATGTCTACTTTCCAAGAAGGGGTAATTTGGGGGGCATTTGTACTTTCCTGGCTTGTTAGGGTCTCAGGAAATGAGGCCGTCAGTAAATCAAGTGTGATCAATATTCACTGATTGGCACCATAGCTTGTAGACTCTATAACTTTCACAAAGACCAAATAATATCCACTAATTCGTTTTTTTTACCAAAGATAGGTAGCAGTATAAATTTTGGCCAAAATTTATGAAGAAAAATTACTAATTTGCAAGATTTTATAACAGAAACGAAGAAAAATTCATTTTTTTACAAATTTTTCGGTCTTTTTTTAATTATATCGCAAAAAATAAAAAACCCAGCGATGATTAAATACCACCAAAAGAAAGCTCTATTTGTGTGAAAAAAAGAACGCAAATTTCATATGGGTACAGTGTTGCATGACTGAGTAATTGTCATTCAAAGCGTGAGAGCGCTGAAAGCTGAAAATTGGTCTAGTTGTTAAGGGGGTTTAAGTGCCCAGTGGTCAAGTGGTTAAAAATACTTTTACTTAGTATCTGCTGCTGAACCCCCCAGAACAAAAAATGATCTACGGCCCTGGGATACTGACTGCACTGGTGTGATCTAGATCCATTGGAATACATGGAAAAACTGTGCATGCATTTTTAGTGCAGAAAGAAAGCACACGGAACTGCATATGGTGTGAACTAGCACTTACAAAAATTTTAAGGGTGTACTCACTTTTGTGAGATACTGTACATTTTAGTTTTCAGTGCGAACTGGAGTATAACTTTAAAATCTGACACCAGTTGCAAAACTCTTTTATATTGCTCCAAACATCACGATCACGATCTGATTTCATGTGTGACAGATTCATTTGAAACTTTCATAACTGACATCTAAAATATGCCTTTGAAGATGTACAGCTGTGGAAGAATCACCAGCCCAATTTCTATTACAATAGAGGAATAAAAGTTTTATGCAAACTTTCTACATTTATTAGTAATCCGTACAATTCACAGAAATTTTGCAACCTGATTCCTTATTTCCATGTACTTGCTTCTGTTTTGTAATTGACATGGTAGAATTCACCCATTTATAAGTTTAATCGCTATATTTCTTTTCAGCAGATGCTCCATTTCTGTTACTTGCTCTGCTGAGAGTAGAGCTGGCCATTTGTAAGATTCTCGTCAGCGTGCCATTCACGAACAATGACAAAGGAATGCACCAGTGCTTGCAATACATATCATTTCCAGGCTTGGGTGCTTTACCCAAAAGACGATTTGCTGGAGACGTTTACTGCGCTGACATAAAAAATGCATATCTTGCAGTCCATGGGGGTTCCTGCAGTAATGAGAAGAATAGTTAGAGATCTGGAACGCCTTTGTTCAGGTAATAAAAAAGTAATAATAAAATGAGCATTGGGGTTAGGCGTGTAGGAAGCTCCAGCAAATCCACAGTTTATATGCTGTTTTCATCGCCAAGGGAACTTTGGAAAGCCATTCCATCATTATGTGCCTGAGGCTTAAAAAAATAAATCTAAGGTCTCTGGGTAAGAGATCCGGTAAGTACAATATTTTTTTCTGTGCTGTCAAGGCTTAGTTAGCAGTTTGCTATTAAAGTTAATCTATTATATTCAAGGCAGGGGCAAGCAAACCTAAATAAAAACTCCAATTACAGGTGCATCTCAAAAAATGTGAATATCATCAAAAACTAATTTATTTTAGTAATTCAATTCATAAAGTGAAACTCATATATTATATAAGAAAAAAGGGTTGAGAGAGTAACCTAGACTCTCTCAAAGAAAGGGCGGACTTTGTGGGCACAACATGAGACAATACATATAAAAAATGCTCTTTATTGCAATATTGTTAAAACCATACACATAATAAAATCATAAAAACACCCTCTACTAAACTGTAGGTCAACAGATACCCAATTACAGACATGGAGGCATGGATCCTTTCATATAGGATATAAGGGAGTCCATCATTATGCAGAAAAACAAGTAGATAGAAGAGACACCAGACCCAACAATGCAGACAAGCTATCAAAGCAACATGGGCTTCCATAACACCTCAGCAGTGCCATAGGCTGATCGCCTCCATGTCAGGCCACATTGATGCAGTAATTCAACCAAAAGAAGCCCCAGCCAAGTATTAAGTGCATACTATACTGTACATGGATATACTTTTCAGTAAGCCAACATTTCTGTATTAAAATTCCCTTTTTATTGGTCTTATGTAATAGTTAAATTTTCTGAGATACTGAATTTTGGGTTTTCACTAGCTGTAAGCCATAATCATCAAAATGAAAAGAAATAAATGCTTGAAATATATTACTGTGTGTGTAATGAATCTATATAATATATGAAAGGGAAGGATCCCCACCTTACCACATCCAAATATTACAAAAAAGGATTGAGAGAGTAAACTAGACTCTCTCAAAGAAAGGGCAGACTTTGTGGGCACAACGCGAGACAGTACATATAAAAAAGGCTCTTTATTACAATATTGTTAAAACCACACACATAATAAAATCATAACTAGAGTTGAGCAAACACCTGGAGGTTCGGGTTCGGCGGGTCCGAACGAACTTTGGAAGAAAGTCCGGGTTCGGCACCAAACGTTGCCCGAACTTTATACCGGACCCCGAACCCCATTGAAGTCAATGGGGACCCAAACTTTTAGGCACAAAAATGGCTGTAACAAAGTCCTGGCAAGTGCTAGAGGGCTGCAAAAGGAAGTAAAATGGGGGTAAGAGTAGGGCAAGTGCCCTACAAAAAAATGGGGATAGGGAAAATAAATTAAAATCAAATAAAAAAAAATGGGAAGGGGGGTGGATGTGGAGTAGGAGCCTAGAGGTTGACTAGGCCGTGACCGTGGCAGTGGTCGAGGAGAAGGAGGAGGTAGCCAACACTGTTTTTTTTTGTTTGTTTATAATTGGGGTAGCCCCCAAAATATTGAGGCCTATTCAAAAAAACAAGTATACGAATGGCTGTGTGGTCCGGTCTAAATGTTCATTCTGCACAAGGTACAGACAAGTCTTGTGGGATCCATGCCTGGTTCATTGTAATAAAGGTTTTCTTGTCCACGTTGGCTGTGGACAGGCGGCTGCGCTTGTCTGTGATAACGCCCCCTGCCGTGCTAAACACCCGTTCAGACAATACACTGCAGCTATTCAACATATGTGATCAACTACCAGAACCCAGAACCCGAACATTTTTTGAAATGTCCTTGTTCTGGTCCGGGTCCCGGACACCCCAAAGTTCGGTACGGACCCGAACGTTACAGTCCGGGTTCGCTCAACACTAATCATAACAACACCCTCTACTAAACAGTAGGTCAACAGATAACCAATTACAGACATGGAGGCAGGGATCCTTTCATATAGGATATATGAGAGTCCATCATTATGCAGAAAAAAGTGTAGATAGGAATCAAAGAGTAAGGTCCATAACTCCTCCATGTGTGCTTGTCAATGTGTTTCGCAAACAATTTGCTTCCTCGGGACATACAGGGTAGGTGCTAATATAAAATTAAAAAATATACAAAAACAAAAAAAGGTAAATACATATTGAATGTTAAAGCTATGCATATTAGTATTTAACAGATATATACATGTATCTTGGAAAAGAAGAGAAAAAAATATATAAATAAATAAAAAGGGGGGAAAATACAACAAAAAACACAGTGCTTGCTTGATTGACCTCGAAGACCAGGTATTGGGAGGAACCACAAAAATGAGGGGCAGACAGAAGGGGTCCTCCCAAAGAATAAGGACCCAGATGTTAAAGGCGTCCAGCTCCCAGACAGAACACCTGGATTGGCGGGGACTCAGCTTCCAGGATAGCCAGTGTATCTGGCCACTCTATAGATATAAACTCTTATGAGATATTCCTAAGTGTATTATCTACACAATAGATTATGTCTGTATATGGTGTCTTACCTATCAAAACAAAATGGCACTAATCCAAGAAAGACCGATAGATTTACCAGAAAGAGGGGATGGGTGTGTAAACCATGGAACTCAGATTTTGAGTATCTGTGGATACAGAGAAATACCCCTTAAGTGGGTAAGTGTATAGTATTTACAATGCACCTTTGCCGGAGGCTAAAATATAGTCCTCCAGATACAGTAAATACAGGGTATATGGACTACTTAAAACACAAACCCCAACAATCCTCATAAGGAATACAGAGAGCAAAGCTAAATTTGTAGCAAAACCATGTAGTACTTACCATATATACAATATCAACACCACTCAAAATGGGAATTGTCCATTTGAAATATCTCGGGTAGAGCTTGCCAATCACCAGATAGAGGTTAAGAAGCCTATAAAATAGGTAAAAAAAATACATATATATATATATATATATATATATATGTAAGGGAGGGAGAGTGGAGAGATAGAATAGATAGATATCTTTTTTTTACCTATTTTATAGGCTTCTGGTGATTTTCACGCTCTACCCGAGATTTTTCAAATGGACAATTCCTGTTTTGAGAGGTGTTGATATTGTATATATGGCAAGTCCTACATAATTTTGATACAAGTTTAGCTTTACTCTCCGTATTCCTTATGAGGATTTGTGGGGTTTGTGTTTTAAGTAGTCCATATACCCTTTATTTATTGTATATTTTAGCCTCCGGCAAAGGTGCCTTATGCAAACTATATACTTACCAACAGATTTCTCTGTACCCCCAGATAAGACACCATATACAGACATCATCTCTTTGTAGATAATACACTTAGGAATTTCTCATAAGATCTTGGCTATAGAGTGGCCAGATACTCTGGCTACCGTGGAAGGTGGGTCCCCGCTGGTCCAGGTGTTCTATCTGGGAGCTGGACACCTTTAACATCTGGGTCCTTATTCTTTGGGAGGACCCCTTCTGTCCTCCCTTCGTTTTTGTGGTTCCTCCCAATACCTGGTCTTCGAGGTCAATCAAGCAATCACTGTGGTTTTTTTTTTTGTATTTTGCCCCCTTTTTATTTATTTATTTATTTCTCTTCTTTTCCAAGATTCAATACTTATTTACCTTTTTTGTTTTTGCATAATTTTTAATTATATATTAGCACCTACCCAGTATGTGCTGAGGAAGCAAATTGTTTGCGAAACGCGTTGACAAGCACGCATGGAAGAGTTATGGACCTGACCTTTTGATACCCATCTACACTTTTTTCTGCATAATGCTGGACTCCCTTATATCCTATATGAAAGGATCCATGCCTCCATGTCTGTAATTGGATATCTGTTGACCTACTGTTTAGTAGAGGGTGTTGTTATGATTTTATTATGTGCATGGTTTTAACAATATTGTAATAAAGAGTATTTTTTATATGTACTGCCTCATGTTGTGCCTACAAAGTTTGCCCTTTCTTTGAGAGAGTTTAGTTTACTCTCTCAATCCTTTTTTCTAATATTTGGATGTGGCAAGGTCAGGGTCCTTTCCTTTCATATATTATATAGATTCATTACTCACACAGTGATATATTTCTCATTCAAAAATGTTATTCAAGAGAAAAACAAGAGCATACAAACAGGTGCAGACATTGTTGTGCAAATGAAGTAACAACGAGACATAGGCAATGCGGGGAATAGTCTCTACAGTCCGTGTCTGACTAAGCAGCATGGTAAATAGTAACATGTGGAACAGTAGGTATAACAACATTCGGGTACATTGCATTGACAAATAAAACTTTTCATAGGCATTTCAATAAGAGGTACATTAGAGGCAAGATGTGTTGATGTTCTTATTGGGTATATTCGTATGTATTTTATACTGTCTGCTTGCTACTGAGACCATGTAATTAGGCTGGGAGTGTGTGAGTATATTAAATTGGTCTGTCCCGTGTGTTGTTGGAAGCGTGCTCACCTGCTAATACAACAGATCAGGGTGTTCTTAATTTGGGGGGGGGGGAGAGGGGGGGGAAGTGGAAGAAAGTCAGAAAGAGGGGAGAGTGAATCAGAGGAAAAAGGACAGGGGGGGTAGGATAGAATCAGGAGGTCAAGAGAGGAGATTTCCTTGCCAGGAGACCATTGGTAGATTAGTAGTTTATATTCCGATATATGATTAAAAGGAGGGTTTCCATTATTATGGGTTCAGAAGGGTAGTATCGAAATCGACTGGGAATTGGTGTTTCAGCCATGGGGACCAGATTTGTTCAAATTTGTGTATGGTATTCAAGGCAGTTGCTTCAATTTTAGCATGAATCATGGCTGTGGATATTCTATGTTTGGTTTCAGCTATTATCAGGTGGGGAGTTTTCCAGGACAGTGATATATTTCAAGCATTTATTTCTTTTAATTTTGATGATTATGGCTTACAGCTAGTGAAAACCCAAAATTCAGTATCTCAGAAAATTAGAATATTACAAGACCAATAAAAAAGAGATTTTATTACAGAAATGTTGGCTTACTGAAAAGTATGTCCATGTACAGTATAGTATGCACTCAATTTTTGGCCGGGGCTCCTTTTGCTTGCATTGCTGCATAAATGCAGCCTGACATGGAGGGGATCAGCCTGTGGCACTGCTGAGGTGTTATGGAAGCCCAGGTTGCTTTGATAGCTCATCTGCATTGTTGGGTCTGGTGTCTCTCATCTTCCTCTTGACAATAACCCACAGATTCTCTATGGGGTTTAGGTCAGGCGGGTTTGCTGGCCAATCGAGCACAGTGATACCATGATCATTAAACCAGGTATTAGTTCTTTTTACAGTGTGGGCAGGTATGAAGTCCTGCTGGAAAAATAAATCAGCATCTCCATAAAGCTGGTCAGCAGAAGGAAGCATAATGTGCTCTAGAATTTCCTGGTACAGGGCTGCGCTGACTTTGGATTTTGATAAAACACAGTGGACCAACACCAGCAAATGACATGGCTCCCCAAATCATCACTTACTGTGGAACTGGACCTCATGCAACTTGGATTCTGTGCCTCTCCTCTCTTCCTCCAGACTGTGGGACCTTGATTTCCAAAATGAAATGCAAAATTTATTTTCATCTGAAAAGAGGACTTTGGACCACTGAGCAACAGTCCAGTCTTTTTGTGGCTTGACACAAGGAATGGGACAGTTGTAGCCCATGTCCTGGATACGCTGTGTGCGGTGACTCTTGAAGCACTGACACCATCAATAGTCCACTCCTTCTGAATCTCCCCCAAATTCTTAAATGACCTTTGCTTCACAATCTTATCAAGGTTGCGGTTATCCCTGTTGCTTGTGCACCTTTTTCTACCACACTTTTTCCTTCCACTCAACTTTCCATTAATATGCTTTGATACAGCACTCTGTGAACAGCCAGCTTCTTTAGCAATGACCTTTTGTGACTTACCCTCCTTGTGGAGGGTGTCGATGACTGTTCTTCTGGACAATTGTCAAGTCAGCAGTCTTTCCCATGATTGTGTAACCTGCTGAACCAGACTGAGAGACCATTTAAAGGTTCAGTAAACCTTTAAAGGTGTCTTGAGTTAATTAGCTGATTAGAGTGTGACACCATGAGTCTACAATATTGAACTTTTTCACAATATTCTAATTTTCTGAGATGCTGAATTTTGGGTTTTTACTAGCTGTAAGCCATAATTATCAAAATAAAAAGAAAGAAATGCTTGAAATATATCACTCTGTGTGTAATGAATCTATTCTTAGATTGTAAGCTCTAACGAGCAGGGCCCTCTGATTCCTCCTGTATTTAAGTGTATTGTATTTGTACTGTCTACCCTCAAGTTGTAAAGCGCTGCGTAAACTGTTGGCGCTATACAAATCCTGTATAATAATAATAATAATATTATGTAATATACAGTATGAGTTTCACTTTTTGAATTGAATTACTGCAATAAATACATTTTTTATTATATTCCCAAATCTCATTTTTTTAGATGCACCAGTATATTAATGGTCCTGGCTGCAACTTCCCAACCCAAAGCACAGTCCTGGCTCACCCACTCTTCCAGGCACTCTCCTCAAAATTCTGAGCCAATGGTGGGGCTTAACATCCTCCTGGAACTCCCAAGCCATCACAAATTCCCCTCCTCAGGGTTGCTAGGGGGGGGTGGGTCCTTTTCAACTGCAGAAACAAACCAGTCAGAGATTAGGCCAGCCACCTATCTCCCTAGAGGAGAAAAAACAGGAAATACAATGCCCTTGCGGCTGTTTATCTTCAACACTGCTGGGTAGAATTTGAAAAAAGGAGCACAAATTTGTAAATACTGCAAATCTTAATAGAATATAAACACATGAGATGTAGCAATTTTGCACTTTAACAACACTTCTTAAGTGATATTAGAATTTTGTGACATTTCTCACACAATACTGACAGGGGAAACTGCCCATCGTGGTGTGTCAGGTTGAGGGTCGGGGAAACCACTTTTTGCAAGGCTTTAGTCACGTCAGAGGTGATAGGTGCTTCAAAACATGTCACTCTTGGATGACCAGTTGGTGTCACAATAGGCTGGATCTGTTGTCCAACTCTTTGCCCTTCGGGTCCGGGAGTTTCTGTGAAAGATGATTCCACTGCAACTGTGGAGGGCTGTAAACATTTTTGCACAGAGCAGTCCCAATCCTCCTCTTGTGTCCCCTGCCAACACTCCTGGCTCCTCCTCCCTGCTGAGTGAACCCCATAGCAAGCCGCTTGCAATGGGGATACTTGTGCAGGCTTGATCCCAAGCTGTGCTCTGTGTGTCTATTGACACACAGAGCGCTGCGCCACCCCTCCCCCACTCTGTGCTCACTGGCTTTGATTGACAGTAGCAGGAGTCAATGGCTCCCGCTGCTGCCTCTCTGTCCAGTGAGGAGAGAGAGAGAGCCAAGAGAGCTGCTGCTCTTGGACACAGTGTTGGAATGAGATTGAGCTCAGATAAGTACTGTATAAGGGGGCTGGGGGGAGCTGCATACAGAGGAGAATGCATTAAGGTAAAAAAACATCTGCCATTAAAACTACTTCAAGGCCCCTATCACGCAAGTGTTCCCTCTGTCAATTTTTCCATAATCCGTTGAGATGAAAAAGGTCAGCAATTAATTTCTATGAGCAAACAGATGTAAAAAGCTAATCATCTACTTACATCTGCATCGGTTCAGGTCTGTTTTTTAAATGGGACAAGTCTCCATCCTGTTCAATTTTAATGGACTTGAAGGAATCTGTTTTTTCATCTGCGGATCAGGAGATTCCCCACTGACAGCAGAGTGTAAACAGAAGAGCCAACACTGGAAAAGAACAAACGGCTTGCGGGTCCCCCAATCCAAACCAGACCCGAAGGAATGAGTCATGGTTGTTTGGACAAACAACAATAGAAATTGTGGTGCAAACAAATGCTAATGCAACATCCCCCTAAGTAAAGATAAATGAGATGTGCTTGATTAGCATAGGTAGTTCATAAAATATTCATAAGAAGTTCATACAAATCCCATAGGGAGAGTGCTGTACTTCAGTAGACAGCTTCACCTGAGACAGGTGCTAAGTACAGCATCAATGGGTTTATTATAATTAAAAAGCCAATTGCAAACTCACAAAAATGTAAAATCAAGGAGCTTATCTGCAGCCAAGCAAGATTGGATGGAAGCCGTCCACCAGTAGAACCACTTGTGACAGCAAACAGTGTGTAGTCAGTGAGGAAACCAAATCCAGTGTTCCCGGAGGTGAGGAGAGCCACTGCGGGACACAAGGCAGGATGTCACACCTGGGGCATGCTGGTTGCTATGGTGATGCATTTCTGAACTCCTATTTGTTCCTTTCTCAAACCATTGAAAATCATAGACAGGCAAGCTCTATTTTAGAGAGGGGATTGGGGGTGGGTATCCCAGGCTCAGCCAATTACAAAACACTCAGCAATAAAGAGGCAGTGCAAAGGTGGAATGAGAGGAAAGGAGAAGACAAACACAAATCCACATCTCCTGCATATAGTGCTGTTGTGGTTCTGTGGAACTTCTGAGCCCAGCGGACCAACCCTACTTGCAACCAATTAACGATAACAGAAAAAAAGGGACTATAACCAAACTAATACATACACTAGTACAAATAGAATAAAAATGTATATATAAAAAATGCACATAATAGAAACGCATGTATAAAAACTGCATGCATAAACAGAATACTCTATTGGTATTTATGTGTGAGCAAGACTACATAGAAGTTAATATTAGTATGAATAAATGGAGAAGATGCACATATAAAGGAAATGCATACATAAAAACACATAAAAAAAAAAAAATACGCATATATAAAATAAAAAACAAAAAATAGCCCCAAATAATTGAACCTTAAAAAGTGCACTATTGATATACTGTATATATATATATATATATATATATGGGCAAGTCTGTTAGAGACTTTCCTCTCTTTTCACATTTGCACTGCCTCTTTATTGCTGTGTTTTGTGATTGGCTGAGCCTGAGATACCCACCCCCATCCCCCTCTCTTAAATAGAGCTTGCCCATCTATGATTTTCAATGGTTTGAGAAAGGAACCAATAGGAGTTCCGAAACGCGTCACAATAGCAACCAGCATGACACAGGTGTGACATCACATCCTGCCTTGTGTCCCAAAGTGGCTCTCCTCACCTGCTAGAATATTGGACTTGGTTTCCTCACTGATTACACACTGTTTGCTGTCCCAAGCGGCTCTTCTAGTAGATGGCCTCCACCCAATGTGACATGGCTGCAGATAAGCTCTTTAATTTTATATTTCTTTGAGTTTGCAATTGACTTTTTAATCATAATAAACCCATTAATGCTGCACTTAGCTGTCGCTCCCTTGTGTTCCTTTTTTATCGTTGTTTGGACGCTGGTAGTTGCCAGCTCCTTAACAACCAATGACCCATCCTTGCTGCTGACAGCAAGGATGAGTCACTGTTTTTTAGGACACCAGCAGGTACCTGCTCCTAGCAACCAAAACAAAAATGGACGTTGTGCATTTACAGCATTGATGAGGAAATGACTCCCACAGCGCTATTGTATTCTGCTGAGAGGGGGGCACGGAGAGCCTTCTCAGGCCGGCAGAATACAATGATTATTGCTAGTGGCTATAGCTTCTGGCAGTAATTGCATGTAGAAAAACCCGATAGGCTGATTGTACTCAAGTCAACTAATGGATCAACATGGGTACAATCAGTCTGCCCATACATGGATCGAAATTTGGCCAATCCCTGGCAAATTTTGTTCCATGTATGGGTGGCTTTAGTTGTTTAATAGTAATCTTAAACATATAATGATGGGAGCTCCAAAACCTGACTTGTCTTTGCCGGTGCTCCAGGTCTATTATCCTCATCGTTGCTTCATTAATTGGTTAGTCACTGACCTAGAACACTGTCAGGATACTGATAAGCACATGCTTCTCTTAGCCCTCATTCACATTGTAGCGATTTGTCAATGTCATGCCATTTGACAGGTCAAATGGCATGACAATTTGCAGCCTATTGGCGGCAATGGCACCATTCCAATTGGACTCTGATTTGCAGCACACCGATTTGCAAAAAATAGTCCTTTCTTTGCCAATTTCAGGTGCGACTTTAATAGACATCTGTGCATGAAGCTGCACAGATGTCTTTCAAGTAGCACCTGAAATCGTACTGACCTGCTACTTTGAAATCGTGCTACTTCAAGTGAAGTAGCACAATTTCAAAGTAGCATAAATGTGAACCAAGGCTAAAGGTGATAAGTTAATAAGGTAATAAGTTGCGAAGCAAGAATACGGAAGACAGCCACGCAGTACAGACCTTTAAAAAAAATCTTTTATATTGCTGTTCTGACAGGTTCCTTTTAATAGGGCATATGAGGTTCCTGTGATGGCTCTACCCCACAATATCGGAACCCTTTTCAGAGACTGCAGCCACCACTGCAGTGCTTTGGGATGTAATCTCTATGCCAGCCTGTAATCTGTTTATAATGAAACCACTTGCAGAAACTGTATATGCTTCATTTTGGAACAGATCAGCAAGAAATAAAAATAGGTAAAATTTGCTTTGCGTTTACAGTCTGTACTTGGAATAGTTGATAAACTCAACGAATAGCTTTTTCATTCAGAGATTTTCAGTAGAAATGTAATATTTAAAACCATGTGGAATACTCTGATGCCACGGTCTTAAGGGGCAGCACAATATAAGTGGCATTATATTCAGAAGAGCATTGCATTTAAAGATTTTATGTACAGTATGTACCTAAGTCGCTGTCCCAATAAAGATTATAGTTTAATTTTCCTACAACTGCTACACAGATAAGTAAAGCAGGGCCAACTAGGTCAGCCAATAATTAAACAACCGGGATTTATACTATGAGATGAAAGGAGATACACATGTTGGGAAAAGAGAGCAATATTCAAAGTGACATTTCCTATAGCTGTCATTCAGAATTTATCTTTCACTTAAAAGTGATTTCTGGTTTTTATGGGTTGCCAGGTTACTGCACTTTAAACATAATCATTGCACCTTGCACTAACTTAGTACCATCATGCATACAGTAGATGGATCAGTGGCTTCTATAGACCAGAGTAATTAAAGGATATTTAAACCCTAAGGAACTTCTCTTATTTGCTCCCCTTTGGTGTACTATATATTACCAATTACAACAATTTGTAATATCTATTTGTAGTGTAAAAATATTGATTGATCCTTTATGTAAACTTTTTTAGCTGATAACTTCCTGTGCTCTCTGATTGTGCTGCATTCTTATCAATTACAATGTTCCCAGTTACCACAGAGGTCTACAGAGCTCCGTCAGGAGGAAGAGAGGGGAGGTTACTGCAGTCCTAATCCAGAGTGGCAATGCTCTTTGCCCTAGATAAAGTACTGTGAATGAGTGCTGTCACCCTAGGAAAGAAAGTTTGTTACTGGCAGGATCACCACAAAAAATGATATGTTATTCTACATCCTCCTTTTGACTGGCAGCAGCCAACACTGTGTGTGGTTGCGACCTGTCAGATCAGTGTGGTATGCGATCATGTAATCACTTTGTCAGGTATGATGATCACATGCAGGCTGAAGGTTCGTTCACAAAATAAGCCTTCAGTCTGCAGATGCCACTGCAGTCTAAAGGTGACAGTGTGCCTCTGTTTAATACTGTAATTATCAGGTACAATTACCATATTAAAAAATTCCCACAAATACATTTTTGTGCATTTGTCAGCCTATAATACAATTACAGTATTAAAAAAATTCCCAATAATACATTTTTGTGCATTTATCAGCCTATAAAAAAACAGAGCAGGGTTTTTAATAAAGCTGTTTAGCAAACAAAAGCATTATACTTTTTACATTTCTTACAATTTTTTTTTTTATATTTTCTTAAAATAAAAATTATTTAGGTAGACAAATTTGTCATAGAGTTACAATCAAGTTAACCAATGGACGCTGATGCTGCTAAAATTGGCCCTGGTATATATGGCTGTAACCAGGTCCTGCTGCGGGCTTTACAGAATGGGTTGTGTGAGATCCAGCTGCTCCCCCCCCCTCCAGCAGGGTGTGCTGGTGGCTGTGTGTGAGGAGCGGGCTGTGCTTACCAATGACTGCCCTCCTAAAACCTCCCTTTCTGCTGCGCCTGCTCTTCCTTCTTCCTGCTGCTGCCTGAGGACTCAGTGTCTGTGGCCAGGAAGCAGAGAAGGCTGTGTGAACCCCCCCCCCCTCCCCACTCGGAGTTGTAGGCAATGGTATTTACAGGCAAAAGAGACCTGATGATGCTAATGTGCAAAGGATCATGGGACATGTAGTTCCTTTAGAAGCACTGTACAATGAAGGCTATGGGGCTTGAACTTTAATACCTAGGATTCCCTGCACACAGAGGAGGAGGGATTGAACCTTCCCTGTGCAATTCTGGAGAGATCAACAAGCTGAGCTGTACAGACTAGTGCCAGAGTTTTTGTAGTAGGGACCATGGAGTGCAGACCCATAACTGGGGTGCCTGTGCCTACATCAAAAAGGACATGGACCTGTTGCTGGTGTCTGACCATAGCACCAGTGAGACTACTAAGAGATCATTTTTAGAACTGGGGCAGGAGCTGGAAGCACCCATTGCCATGATTGAGTGTCTACAGCAGGGGAGAACCAGGGAAAACTAGAGCTAAGAGACTAAGTGTTGTGAAGACCTGTTCATGAGGATCTGGACTGGATTCCTGTGCACCAGGAGTGGTGAGTTGAATCATCTGTGCGTATCCCAACACTGACACAGTTAATGCAATTGAGACTGACCTTACTTAGCAGCTCATCAGCGAGCCATTGCACACTCTTAAAGGGACAGCTTCAAGTGCACCACCATACAGAAGGGCCCCAAAGATAGCGGACAAATACTGACAATTAGGCGGCAGGTACTTTATAGGCACCTCCAGGGGTGCCCCTTAGTCAGGAACACATACTCCCACACACCATTGAGGCTGTATGCATAGTGTGTGAATCAGGACCTTTATTTTTGTGTTAGTTAATGCCAATACTCTTAAACCTGTTTGCATCAGTTATGATTTGGTTTAGCATTACTATTGTTCACATTATCTAGTACAGCAACTTTAAACCTGTTCAGTTACCTGTTTATTGATTCATGCATTGTTTAACTGCACCCTTAATACACCCTTTCAGTCTATCATTGAGTTGTGGCCTATTTTCTGTGCATTATTATAGAGTGGTAGCATACTAATGTATAAGCTATACTACACAGGAGTCTCAGTGGGGACTGATCAGCTTAAAGAGTCATGGCAGAACAGAGAACCCATCATATCCAGCTTCTCCATCGGGGGTAAGCGCTACACTCCAATGAACTTTGGTCAACTATCACAAACCTAATTTACTGTAATTTGGGTCACTTGGGAATACAGATTTTGCAGAAAAAACTGAAGACTGCAACAAGTTTCATTGTCCACCCAACAAACATCTTTTTTAATGTTTGCCAATTCATGCTTTGTGTATTAGCTAATTCTTACTGTGAATGTTTCCCTATGCAGCAATTATTTGTTAGGGGATTATAAACTGGTAATGCAGTTCTCCACATTGGCGCTAAGAATATTTTCATTTATATTGTGTTTCTAGGCTTGTACTGTATTTTTTTTTTTACCATTTATTATGTATTAACGTATACAGTGATATAAGGGCGTTACAATTCTTCTGATTATGTCATTAGTAGAGATGGGCTGAACACCCCCTGGTTTGAACTCTTGAACATGGCAAAAGTTCAGACCCGAACTCCGAACCCTATTAAAAGTTTATGGGACCCGAGTGTGAAAAGTCTAAAGTCCCCATTATGAAGGCTCATGTGCAAGTTATCGGCCATAAAAAAGGCAAGGGGGCACAGGTACTGCCCTGGGGGACATGTGCCAATGCAAAAAAAAAAAACTTTTCAAAAGATCTTTTTTAAAGAAGCAGTGATTTTAATGATGCTTAAAGTGTTACAATGAATAACAAAATTCATTTAAATATAGTGCCCGGGGGGTCCCCTTAGTTTACCTGTGATGCATCTGTACCGTGTATAGAACCTTCTGCAGCAAAAAAAAAAAAAAATCACAATGAAATTGCCGGCAATAAAATACCATTGCCTGCAACAGAAAAATGTGAACAAAACGGTGTGGGGTCCCCCCAGAGGAATACCAGACCCTTATCCGAGCATGCAGTCTGGCAGGTCAGGAAAGGAGGTGGACACATGCCCTCAACATGGGGGCGGCGATTTGGCATACTTGGCACCCCAAAGCACCTTGTCGCCATGTTGATGGGTACAAGGGCCTCTTCCCGACAACCCAGGGCTGTGGTTGTTGGGGTCCCGGGCAGGGGGTTTATCAGAATCTGGAAGCCCCCTTTAGCAAGGGGGCTCCAGATCCCGGCCCCCCCATTCACCAAAAAAGTTTCAAACAGAAATAAAAGCACACAGTTTTTGTCAATTCCTTTATTAAAAATAAAAGAAACAAAAATGTCCCCCAATGTAGGTCCATCGTTAATCAGGCCGCCACCACCGCACCCAAAAAAGAAAGAAAAATGCTCTACCCACATGTGCCTGCTCGACCATCTAACAGTTCTTATATAGTTGCGAGGCGGAGCCACCTGGTGACATCACATTTGGCACTGCCCCATGTGACATCACTGATTGGTGCATGCAGGGTCAGTGATGTCACATGGCAATGTCACCTGGTGGTACCGCTCCCAGGTAGCCCTGCCCCTTACTTATATAAGAACTGTCAAATGTCAGAGCAGGCAGATGGCGGTTAGCCTTTGTTGTGGATGGAGCGTTTTTTGGGGGTTTTTTCGGGTCTGGCGGTGGCGGCGTGATTGACGATGGGTCTACATTGGGGGACATTGTTTTGTTTTTTTTAATAAAGGAATTGTCAAAACCTGTGTGTGTTTTTATTTCTTTTTGACACTTTTTGGTGAATGGGTAGGGGTACTGTGTACCCCATACTCATTCATATAGCCTTGTTAAAGGGGGCTTCCAGATTCTGATAAGCTCCCTACCCACAGACACCCACAACCTCAGCCCCTTGCTCACCCCCCCCCCCTCTTTCCTGCGCTACCAGCTACTGGCTACTGCATGCTCAGATAAAGGTCTGGTATGGATGTTAGGGGGTACCCCACGCCATTAAAAAAAAAAAAAAAAATTGGCGTGAGGTTTGCTTTACAATCCATACTAGACCCAAAGGTCCTGGTATGAATGGCTGGGGACCCTCGCGCCATTTTTTATTTCAGATTTTTCTATTCTCTGCAAATGTTTTTTTTCATTTAGATGTAAGTGGGGAAGCCCATTGAAGGATGATGACTCATCCATTGTTAAGGATGCCACAGCAGGCTTCCTGGCCCGCTCCCTAACAACCAGCTATTCACTATGCCCTGATTGGGCAAAGCTTTGCCCAGTCAAGGCTTAGATTGCACTGTCCATCCTGCTGAGCAATCTGCAAATTCGGGTGTTCGCCGAACAGGCAAACAGACGACGCTCGGGCTTAACCTTTGCTCGGCCCGAACCATTCGCCCAACTCTGATCACCAGACAAAAGATGCATTCAGTACAAATGCACTTGAACTGCAATATTAAAAGTAATATCTTAGTGAACAGTTAATAGTAAGAGTGTGAAGGATGGCTTCTTTTAAAGTGGCCCTGTCATAACAGAACTACAGGGGCTACTATTTCTGGCCTCCATTTAAAAAATGCTTGATGCCCAGAAGTATCTGGAGTCACAGATCAAGTATGCAAATAAGCAATTTCCGAATTCATGTACTTCATGCTTGTTCCGAGTCCCGGGACCTAATTTATCAAAGCAAAAGACAGATTAGCATTTTAGAAAGGAAGTCAGCAATGATTACCCACATATACAGTATTTCTCAGTTCAAGTCAACTTTCAAGTATTTCAGACTGGCCTAGTGCTACCAGTATCTAGCTCTGCTGCAATTGTACAGTATGATCTGATGCTTTTCCTGTGTAATGGGCATCACCCTGGTAAGATCACAAGACTCTTTTAAGCCTTCTATAATTGTGACTGATCCAGAACCTAAACAGCGTTATTCCCAAGAATATTATACACACTTTGTGTCTTTCACTCACATTTTTAGAGGGCCCTTAAATTGCCCTTACTTCTTTCAAGTTACAGAACTTCAAGGCATTTTCACTGAAGGGCATTTTCATTAAAATTCGGTTTATTATGCTAGAATATCTGACTTTACTATGCTCAAGAGGGTAATACATGTAGATCTGTCTTGCCTAGCTATGAGAGTTATCATCCATTCTAAGGGATGCTTTTATTCTTGCAGTATGAAAGGCACCCAAGATACATAATTTGTTGATGCAAAGTAACCACCAATATTTATTTACCTCCATATCTTTGCTTTTTTTCAAATAATCTGCACAAACAGAATGCAAGTATTGACAATGGAGCATTTTGAACCTCAGTGACCTGGGTCGCTACTAGACAGATTTATAATAACATACTATATTGCTTCAAGTAATGAAAAGCAACACATGAGTGACTTGGCTGATAGTATGATCATAGCCAAACCTCTAACATACTGTATTCAACTGAGGAAAGCTATTAGTGCTTAAAAACAATTGCAATTGTTGCCTTCAGTTTGTCAAAATCTTGGTTACTTCTCTAGGCAATTTGGTAATCATAGTCATGGCTGCATAAGACATGTATAAATATTTATAATGATTGGTTCTATGTTTTTTCCCTCTTGTTTTTCTCCATAGCATTCAGATACAGTTTATTAGCTACTTTGGGACGCAATGATCAATCGCTTCAATGTCCTACTGTATTTACAGTATGTATTGTCAATCTTCATTAAATGTGGCTTAAGGTTATTTTTGTTGGACACATTTTCAGTCCAGCATGTATCCGCTACAGGGATCATGATCCTAGGGGACTTAGCTCTAGCTGTGAATGAAGAATGCTTGTTGTATTCCCTCTTATGCCACCAGTGGAAGCATCATAGTGATGTGTTTATTATCTAGAATAGACATGTTCAATTGTTTTCATTATAAGGCGTCAAGTTTTAAAAGTTCTATCCCCAAGAGCCCAAATGTCAGTCAGTCCACCGTGGCACTGGAATGAGTACCATAGGGTATGGCCCTATTCACTTAAGAGTATATTCCTGATATGTACCTGTTGTGCCATGTGCTTGTATGAAAAAGTATCCTGTTCTGCTTGTATTGCTTCCTTTGAGTGAAATCCCTGGTCTGGTGTTCCTGCCAGTACCTCTGCTTTCCAATTAACAACTGACCACATTAGGCATGAAAGCACAGCTTAGTCAGTTTTTTCAAGCCGGGAACTTAGCCTGCTGTCTTCCAATGATCAGACTTGTACTGACTCCCCCCCCCCCCGACACTCATATTTATTTGCATATACCTGGTGGAGTTATTATAATCAGCAGAAAGGGGTGGAGTACACTATCTCAGTGTTGTCCCCAAGGAGGGATAAAAGGCTTGCTGACCTGTCCGGTCTAAGTAAGGTGAGAGGCTGCTAATATCTGTGGTGGATGGGCTGGACTCACTCTGATCACTTGTATGTTTATTACGGGACACCGTGCACAGGAGTTGGACATTCTTTATGCTCTTACACTCACTTTTTTATGATGGACTCAGTTTGCTATATATGACTAGTGGTATATTTGCACTGCACTGATTCACAATTTCATAATATCAACCAATAAGAAATCACACCTTTACATAATGGTGAAATTCAATATGTTTCAAAAGCTCGTATAAAATATAGCCAACAAATGACATTGCTAAGACCCCTTTCACACTGGGTCGTTTTTCAGGTGCTGCGGTGCTAAAAATAGCACCTTAAACCCCCCCCCCATTCTCCCCAGTGTGAAAGTCCGAGTGCCTTCACACTGGGGCGGTGCACCGCCTCAAATATGCTGCTTGCAGGACTTTTTTTCTTGTCCTGCAAGCGCACAGCCCCAGTGTGAAAGCACTCGGGCTTTCACACTGGGGAGAAAGGGGGGGTTCCAGGCGCTGTACAGGCGCTCTTTTTAGCACCGCAGCGTCTGAAAAATGACCTGGTGTGAAAAAGGACTTATAGTGGTAAAGTGCCGCTAAAACTAGCAGTGATTTACCACTACCAACCCCCGCCACAGTGTGAAAGTATCCTTAAAGTAATCGTGTAGTTTGCACATAGGCAAAATAATAAAATTCATTTAAAACCAGAAGAATGAGTAATCTGTCCTTACCTTTCCAGAATTTCCCTCATCTACCTGCATGTGCTAAAATTTGGTAAAAAGACCCAGTACTTCTGGGTAAGGGGAAAGACATGCCACTCTCCCAGCCTCCCACAAAACTGTGCTTGGTGCTTGAGTTGCCAACTGAGGCCTAAGAAACGTCACTTACAATGTGCATAGGCTCAAATTCAACTTCCTAGAAACTCAAATCTTACAAAGGGTTTTTGTAGCATCTGTCAGTGGATAGGGGCAACAGGAGATTACAGGAAACGTGGAGGCTTAAGCCAGGTATACACTATTTATTTTTTTCTTTCGTTCAACCCCGCGGGTTGGACGAAAAAAAAACTGTCAGCTCCAGTCATAGGCGCTGTACTAACCATGCGAAACGAGTTCATCGATCTCCATTGCTGAGCTGTTGTGTTCTGACAGGAGGACGGCTCCTCCGCCAGAACACTCCAATCAGCTCTCTCTGCCATTGGCTGAGGTTGGTTGGAATACTGGTTTACCAGCATGCATGTCTTACAGAAGTCGGCTGAAAGGACCAGTCTCTGTCGGACAGGCCGACATACACACAAGCCAAATGCCGGGTGTTTTTTTTTAACCACCCGTTGTCTCCCGACATTCAGCCCGTGTGTACGGGGCTTTATTCTGCCTGCTACAAAATTAATCTGTTACTTTGCCTAGTAATCATTACAGATTTTCAGCTTTCTTGATGTATAAAATGATAAACATTGGCCTGTAAAAGAATAGGATACAATTATTACAATGAAGGTGATAATAATAATTTCTGGGTTAAGACATGGAAGACCAAGGGTAGTTACAACAAGTTTGTTTAAAGAATAAAACAGGGATCGGTGCTGGGCCAAGTTTTTTCTTTTTTTTTTTTTTTTCATATGTATATTTTTGCATATTCAATGCAAAATGAAAAAAAGAAATTGCCTTTAGTGCTACTTTAAGGCAGGGTACCTACACATTCAACCCAGAAAAGGAGCAGCGACCAGCGCAGAACATGGCGCGAAGGACCGTGATGGAGTATACAAAGGGCAGTGGCATCACTAGGGTTAATGTCACCTGGTGTGGAAAAACATGGTGTCACCCCCCCCCCCCCCCCTCCGAGACATTATGCTGTATGTTATATACACTTGTCTGCAGGGGCGTTGCTAGGTGGGAAAAAGACCAGGAGCTGGAGCCCGTAGAAATGCGGCGAGCGTAGCGCGCCGCGGCGAAAAATGGGTGTGGTCAAAATGAAATAGGGGCGTGGTTTAAAGGGGCGTGGCTCACGCCTGAGATGAATAAGGGATGGGGGGAGGAAGAAAGAAAGAAAGAGATAGGGAGGGAGGGAAGGAAAGAGAAGAGAAGGAAGGAAAGAAGTCGGGATGGAGGGACAGCAGGCCCAGATCCTACACCACAATACAATCTGTGTATTCCAGAAAGTTTAACAATCAGCAGATAAAGATACTCCAAACGCTTCAATCATCCCGGCACCATGGTTGTTATGGTGTCAGGATGATTGAAGCG
>BLSH010060248.1:1597870-1609305 GCA_018402905.1 Glandirana rugosa
CCCAGGCATGGTTTGAAAGCCCACAGGCCCTGGACCTGGGCTTGTGCCTGTAAAGTTTTTTGCAAGCCCAAGCCCAAGACCCAAGACCATCAACTAGTGTGTACAACTTATCGACTTCCCGTCGGTTAGTTGTTCGCAAAGTGACCAAACGGGAATCTTCGGAAGTGTCGGTACGGATGATTACCACTAACCGGTCACGTAGTACACTGGGTCGGAGAAATATTCGACCTCAGTGTCACGACGTACAGTGTACGAGAACCCTAGTGATGCTAGCACGTGTTGCTAGTCTAACAACCTCATTGAACTCTAAAGTGTCGTAACGATCGTTGTGTTAGGCAGGGTTTGATCTGCAATGTGTCACTCAAAGCAGCAGTATGTGAAATCTCAAGTTACTCCAACAATCTGATCGTTGTGCACGATCGTAGTGATCCCAAGAGCATGTGACATGCAGCACTGTGACTCCAGCTTATAAAGAGGCTGGGTCACATGATGCACTGGCCAATCACCATTAGTAGGCATGGCTGTGAAGGCTTCTAAGGGCAAACCAGTGAAACGCTTGTTGATTGGCTGCCCTTCAGCTATTCAACATGTGTGATCAACTACCAGAACCCAGAACCCGAACCCGAACGTTTTTTGAAATGTCCGTGTTCGGGTCCAGGTCCCGGACACCCGAAAGTTTGGTACGGACCCGAACGTTACAGTCCGGGTTCGCTCAACACTATCCACGGCCACTTCTTCCTCCTGCACATCAGCTTCAGCTTCCTCTTGAATGAGGGATGGAAGGCCTTTGGGATCTGCTGCTTCCAACTCTTCAAAAGGTGGACTTTGGGGCACAAACTCACGAGCTTCTGGTATGAGCATCCTGGTGTCGGTCACCTTGGGCTGCGACTTCCGGGAGTCAACCAACTTGTGCTTTCCAGGGACACCCAGGTTTCTCAGTAGTACTTTGTCACCCGGCTGTAAGTCCTGCAGCTGCACCCTGATGTCAAAATTTCTTTTGTTCCTCTGTCCTCGAGCATCTGAGGCAGCTTGGGCCTTGAATAGGCGTTCTTCAGACTTTTCCGCAAGCGATCCACGTACCCCTTGTGAGAGGTTGCTGAGGTATGGTCTAAGGACGTACCAAAGGCCAAGTCTACTGGTAGCCAGGCCTCTCGTCTGAACATCAGGCG
This sequence comes from Glandirana rugosa, assembly GCA_018402905.1. Classification (NCBI taxonomy): domain Eukaryota; kingdom Metazoa; phylum Chordata; class Amphibia; order Anura; family Ranidae; genus Glandirana; species Glandirana rugosa. The sequence goes on from BLSH010060248.1 coordinate 1,599,040, forward strand.
ATAGGGAGAGTATCCTGTGGCATCATTTGTGGAGCTGTTATAGGCATGTACAATAGCGGGTATATGCTTGCTCCAATGCTGCTTTTGTTCTGAAGTCAGAGTCCCGAGCATATCTAGGAGAGTTCGGTTGAACCTCTCTGGCTGAGGTTCTTAATGCCTAACAGGTCTAAGAGTCTCTTGATGAGGCTGCTCTCAAAAACTCTCCCTTGATCAGAGTGAATACATTTGGGCAGGCCATAGTGCACAAAGAACTTCTTCACTAAGATCTTGGCCACAGTGGATGCTTGTTGGTCGCTCATGGGAAATGTCTGGGCATACCAAGTGAAGTGGTCAGTGACTTCTTAGGATATCTCCTTGTCCGCTCAGATCAGGCTCCAAGCACAGAAAGTCAATGCACACTAGCTCCAGGGGTCCCTGACTCCGAAGATGCCACATTGGGGCAGCTCGGTGAGGCAAAGTCTTCCTTTGGATACATCTGAGACAAGAGTGGCAATAACCCTCAACTTCAGCCCACATGCAGGGCCAGTAGAATTGGTCCCTCACTAGTTGGAAAGTCCTCTCAGACCCTAAATGGCCATGATGGTCATGTAAGGCAGTCAACGCTGTCTCCCTATCTTTTTCTGGTAGAAATAACTGCCATTTTTCTTCAGAATCCTGCTAATGGCATGGCTGTGATGGGCTAGTGCATCATGTGACCCAGCCTCTATATGAGCTGGAGTCACGTATGCCGCATGTCACATAGTCTCAGGCTAGTGTAGGGAGAGCATGCTGCCGGCGCTGTGAGGGACAGATTACCGATCTAATATGATCTCATCCTGCATTACAGACAGATTCCTGGCGGTGCTGTGAGGGGAAAGCTTAGCGTTCTAAAAAGATCTGATACTAGACTAGGTAGAGTTTACTAATGCTGTGAGGGATAGATTACCAATCTAATATCATCTCATCCTCCATTACAGATAGGTTCCTGGCGGTGCTGTGAGGGGAAAGCTTAGCATTCTAAAACCATCTGATACTGGATTAGGTAGAGTTTACTAGTGCTGTAAGGGACAGATTATTGTTCTAAAATCATCTCCTAGTTCAATAGGGAGAGGTTCCTGCTGGTGCTGTGATGGACAGATTATTGTTCTAAAATCATCTCCTACGGCTATAGGGAGAGGTTCCTGCTGGTGCTGTGAGGGACAGATTATTGTTCTAAAATCATTTCCTAGTTCGATAGGGAGAGGTTCCTGCTGGTGCCTTGAGGGACAGATTATTGTTCTAAAATCATCTCCTAGTTCTATAGGGAGAGGTTCCTGCTGGTGCTGTGAGGGATAGATTATTGTTCTAAAATCATCTCCTAGTTCTATAGGGAGAGGTTCCTGCTGGTGCTGTGAGGGACAGATTATTGTTCTAAAATCATCTCCTACTGCTATAGGGAGAGGTTCCTGCTGGTGCTGAGAGGGACAGATTATTGTTCTAAAATCATCTCCTAGTTCTATAGGGAGAGGTTCCTGCTGGTGCTATAAGGGACAGATTATTGTTCTAAAATCATCACATACTGCTAGAGGAAGAGGTTCCTGCTGGTGCTGCGAGGGACAGATTATTGTTGTAAAATCATCACATACTGCTAGAGGGAGAGGATCCTGCTGGTGCTGTGAGGGACAGATTATTGTTCTCAAATCATCATATACTGCTAGAGGGAGAGGTTCCTGCTGGTGCTGTGAGGGACAGATTATTGTTCTCAAATCATCACATACTGCTAGAGGGAGAGGTTCCTGCTGGTGCTGTGAGGGACAGATTATTGTTCTAAAATTATCTCCTACTGCTATAGGGAGAGGTTCTTGCTGGTGCCTTGAGGGACAGATTATTGTTCTCAAATGGTCACATACTGCTAAAGGGAGAGGCTCCTGCTGGTGCTGTGAGGGACAGATTATTGCTCTAAAAGCATCACATACTGCTAGAGGGAGAGGTTCCTGCTGGTGCTGTGAGGGACAGATTATTGTTCTCAAATCATCACATTCTGCTAGAGGGAGAGGTTCTTGCTGGTGCTGTGGGGACAGATTATTGTTCTAAAATCATCTCATAGTGCTATAGGGAAAGGTTCCTGCTGGTGCTGTGAGGGACAGATTATTGTTCTAAAATCATCTCCTACTACTATAGGGAGAGGTTCCTGCTGGTGCTGTGGGGAACAGATTATTGTTCTAAAAACATCTCCTAGTTCTATAGGGAGAGGTTCCTGCTAGTGATGTGAGGGACAGATTATTATGCTAAAATCATCTCCTAGTTCTATAGGGAGAGGTTCCTGCTGGTGCTGTGAGGGACAGATTATTGTTTTAAAATCATCTCCTACTGCTTTAGGGAGAGGTTCCTGCTGGTGCTGTGAGAGACAGATTATTGTTCTCAAATCATCATATACTGCTAGAGGGAGAGGTTCCCGCTGGTGCTGTGAGGGACAGATTATTGTTCTAAAATCATCTCCTAGTGCTATAGGGAGAGGTTCCTGCTGGTGCTGTGAGGGACAGATTATTGTTCTAAAATTATCACATACTGCTAGAGGGAGAGGTTCCTGCTGGTGCTTCGAGGGACAGATTAGTGTTCTAAAATCATCACATACTGCTAGAGGGAGAGGTTCCTGCTGCTCCTGTGAGAGACAGATTATTGTTCTAAAATCATCTCCTTGTGCTATAGGGAGAGGTTCCTGCTGGTGCTGTGAGGGACAGATTGTTGTTCTAAAATCATCACATACTGCTAGAGGGAGAGGTTCCTGCTGCTCCTGTGAGGGACAGATTACTGTTCTAAAATCATATCATACTGGTGTAGGGAGAGGTTCCTGCTGTTGGTGTGAGCGGTGCATTTCTTGCACAAAAATAAAAAGTGCGTCTATGTTGTTGTTTTCCAAAAAAAAAGAAGAAGAATTTATTATTCTTTTTTTTGTATTAATAAATAGTGCTATATAATACATTTGCGGCTAGAATGAGGAGAGTGTCAAATAAGGGATGTGGTCATGGTCATGGTGCTGCTGGTGCTGCTGGTGTTGGTGGTGTTATTGAAGTTTCTGTTGCAAGGAGAGGAGGTGGTCGATTTGTGCCAGCTACACGCACAAGTGAAACACCTTCTTCAGGTGCGAGTAGCCGACAGAACCTTCAATGTTATATGGTAGGCCCGAATACCGCTCAACAAATGGTGAGGCCAGAACGAATACAGGCGATAGTAGATTGGGTGGCAGACAATGCCTCCAGTTCCTTCACATTGTCTCCCACCCGGTCCCTTGATGAAACTTCAGAGTTGGCACCTGAACCTCATGGCCATCTGTCTTTCCCCTCAGCCCCTTGTAAATCAGCCAAGCAGTCTGAGCCCCAAGTCATGCAACAGTCTCTTATGCTTTTTGATGACTCTCCTGGTGTGCTTTCCGTGGGCCATCCACATAGCCCTGCCACAGAAGTGGAAGACATTGAGTGCACCGATGCCCAACCACTTCTGTTGCAGGATGAGGACATGGAAACACCAGCGCAGCACGTCTCTGATGATGACAAAATACAGGTGCCAACTGCTGCAGCTTTCCACGGTGTGCAGACTGACAAGGAGGGCAGTGGTGAAGGGTGGGTAGAAGATGATGTGGAGGAGGGTGATGAGGTCCTAGACCCCACATGGAATGAGGGTCATGTGAGTGACGTGTGCAGCTTGGAGGAAGAGGTGGTGGTCGCACAGAGGCACCAGCACAGCAAAAGAGGAAGCAGGTTGCAAAAGCGGAGCAAGCGTCCCCTAGACAGTACGCCTGCTACTACCCACCGCACCCAGGGACCTAGCACACCAAAGGCAGCTCAAAGGCGTTCCCCCGCGTGCCAGTTCTTCAGACAATGTGCTGACGACAAGACACGAGTGGTTTGCACGCTGTGCAATGAGAGCCTGAAGCGAGGCATAAATGTTCTAAACCTGAGCACAACGTGCATGACCAGGTATCTGCATGCAAAGCACAAGCTGCAGTGGAATAAGCACCTCAATATCCAAGAAAGGTCTCGGCCTCCTCCTGCTTCCTCTTCTGCTGCTGCCTCTGCCTCATCCTCCACCTCTACAGTGCCAGTTTCATCTGCCACCCAGCAAACAGACAATGTGACAGCGACGCCACCATGTCCGCCACCGTCCCCAGCATTTCCACACGGTCCCATGGAAGCTTACAGCTCTCCATCTCCCAAACACTGGAGAGAAAGGGAAAGTACCCCCCTACCCACTTGCGATCCCTGGCCCTGAATGTCAGCATTTCAAAATTCCTGGCCTTTGAAATGCTGTCAGTCCGTCTAGTGGACATGGACAGTTTCAAAAACCTGATGGCGGTGTCTGTCCCACAGTACGTGGTTCCCAGCCGCCACTACTTTTCCAGGCGAGCCCTCCCTTCCCTGCACAAACAAGTCGGGGACAAGATTAAGTGTGCACTCTGCAACGCCATCTGTGCCAAGGTCCACATAACCACTGATACATGGACCAGTAAGCACAGGCAGGGACGCTATATCTCGCTAACTGCACACTGGGCAAATGTAGTGGCCGGTGGGCCTGAGGCGGCTAGATGTTTGGCGCATGTCCTTCCGCCACCGAGGATTGCAGGGCATTTCTCTTTGCCTCCTGTTGCCTCCTCCTCCTACTCCGCTTCCTCCTCTTCCTCTACCACCTCCTCATCCAGTCAGTGTAACACCTTCACCCCCAACTTCAGCACATCCAGGGGGAAACGACAGCAGGCTGTTTTAAAACTGATATGCTTGGGGGATAAAACCCACACTGCGCAGCAGCTGTGGATGGGCATTGAACAACAGACCGATGAGTGGTTGTTGGCACTGATCCTCAAGCCTGGCCTGGTGGTTTGCGATAATGGGCGAAATCTCGTAGCAGCCTTGCCTGGCGCATGTGCTGAATTTGGTGGTGCAGAAATTTCTAAAAAATGACATGGATATGTCAGAGCTGCTGCAGAAAGTGCGGGCCGTCTTTGCGCGCTTTCAGCGTTCTCACCCTGCTGCTGCTCGCCTGTCTGCGCTGCAGCGGAACTTCGGCCTTCCCGCTCACCGCCTCCTATGCAATGTGCCCACAAAGTAGAACTCCACCTTGTACATGCTGGAGAGACTGTGCGAGCAGCAGCAGGCAATAGTGGAGTTTCAGCTGCAGCACGCACGGGTCAGTCGCTCTGCGGAACAGCACCACTTCACCACCAACGAGTGGGCCTCCATACGAGACCTGTGTACCATATTGTGGTGTTTCGAGTACTCCACCAACATGGCCAGTGCCGATGACGCTGTTCTCAGCGTTACTATCCCACTTCTATGTCTCCTTGAAAAAACACTTCGGGCGATGATGGAAGAGGATGTGGCACAGGAGGAGGAGGAAGAGGGGTCATTTCCACGGTTATCAGGCCAGTCATTCACAAGTGGCTCGGAGGGTGGGTTCCTGCACCAGCATAGGCCAGGTAAAAAATTTTCAAGCCAGGGCACAGTTCTGGAGGATGAGGAGGACAAGGATGATGAGGAGGAGGAGGAGGAGGAGGAACCGTGTTCACAGCAGGGTGGCACCCAACGCAGCTCGTGGGCATCACTGGAGCGTGACTGAGGGGTTAGGGAGGGCACAGATGATACACCTCCCACAGAGGACAGCTTGTCTTTGCCTCTGGGCAGCCTGGCCCACATGAGCGACTACATGCTGCAGTGCCTGCTCAACGACAGCCGAGTTGCCCACATTTTAACTTGTGCTGATTACTGGGGGGCCACCCTGCTGGATCCCCGTTACAAGGACAATGTGCCATCCTTAATTCGCTCACTGGAGCGTGATCGGAAGATGCGCGACTACCAGCGCACGCTGGTAGACGCGCTGCTGAGGGCATTCCCAAATGACACCGGGGGCTCAGTGGAAGCACGAGGCGAAGGCGGAGGAGGAGGAAGAGGTCACCTACACAGCTGTGGCACCGCCAGAACCTCAGAAGGCAGGGTTAACATGGCCGAAATGTGGCAAAGCTTTGTCAGCAGCACGCCACAACAAACAGCACCACCAGCTGATAGGCAACATCTTAGCAGGAGGCATCATTTCAGCAACATGGTGGAGCAGTATGTGTGCACACGCCTACACGTACTGACTGATGGGTCTGCCCCATTCAACTTCTGGGTGTCCAAATTGGGCACATGGCCTGAGCTTGCCCTTTATGCCTTGGAGGTGCTGGCCTGCCCTGCAGCCAGTGTATTGTCTGAACGTGTGTTTAGCATGGCAGGGGGCGTTATCACTATCCACATTTGTTTGCAGGGCACTTGACCTACTCTTACCCCCATTTTGCTTCCTTTTGCAGCCCTCTAGCCCTTTCCATTACTTTTTTAGAGCCATTTTTGTGCCCAAAAGTTCGGGTCACCATTGACTTCAATGGGGTTCGGGGTCCGGGGTCAAGTTCGGGTCAAGATCGGTGCCGAACCCGAACTTTTTCGCAAAGTTCGGACGAACTAGACGAACCCGAACATCCAGGTGTCCGCTCAACTCTAGTCAGGAGGAACAACATTCCACTATGGTTTCCTCGGTCAATGAGGAAGCTATCCTATTGGATGCTGCCACCCCATGTGACTCATTGGGTCAGGCAGAGATTATTTAAGGCCCTGGCTCCCAGGTTTGGTGTGCTTTTTGCGAGAGGACAGAGTAGGGACAGATACCCTGTCTGTTAAGGATAGTACTGGTGAAAGGGAAAGGTTCCTTCCCTGGTGGAAGGGAAAGCTGTTTTTCTGGACATCTTCCAGATTGGGTACTAGTCGACTATATGCTGTCAAGATAGGCATAAAGTAGGGAATCTGCATTGTTACTTGAGCCCCCATCACCACTACCATGAGCAGTGATTTTATTTTCCTGCATTAACATAATCTTTTTAGTAATCATAAATATGGGTATTAGTGGTTGTAAATAAAATCCACCAGCCCTTTATAAACTCCATAATTATTTTGTTCTTCATTAAGCACTTCACAGCTTAACCAATTCCAGGCTTGTGTCATTGCATCAGTTTGAAACACTTCTAAGATCATTCAGAATTCAATGACAGGTGCATTTGATCTACTTTAAGCAGAATTTTGCATACTTATGCATACCTGGATAAAGGCCCTTGGGCTGCATTCATGCAGGGGTGACCCAACTTCAGCGCGACTTTGCTAGATGATTTCAGTGTGACTTTTAGGGTGACTTCAACATGACTTATGCCAGGCGGCTTTGCCTGTGGCCAATCAGAGAAGGGAGGGAGGGGGCAGCACCAAATAAATTCTATTCTTTTCACTACAATGTCGCTTGGATTTAGATGGGGGATCCGACTTGGAGGCGACTTCCATTGAATTCTATGGGCACAAGTCAGACAGAAGTCGCCTTGAAGTAGTACAAGAACCTTTTTTTGAAGTTGGAGCGACTTCAGTAGTGTACCTTAAGATGGCTCTCATTCAATAACATGGGATTTCTTCTGTCAAGCAACTTGAGGCGACTTGGGGCGACACAAGTCGCCTCCCAAAGTCGCTGTAGTGTGAATGGGCGCTAACTGTAGAGAACTGCTTCCTAAACTTTTGTACAGCCCTTGGGAATAAAAATATTAGAGGTTTGCCAAATCTTATACTGGTCTAGTGTATGCACCAATCAGCCATCTTGTTACAATAGCATCTGAAAGTGGGTGGGATATAGTAGGCAGCAAGTGAAGTTGATGTGCTGAAAGCAGAAAAAAATAGGCAAGCGTAAGGATTTTAATGACTTTGACAAGGACCGAACTGTAATGGCTCGATGACTGGATCAGAAAATCTCCAAAACATTAGCTCCTGTGGGATGTTACTGGTTTGCAGTGGTCAGGATCTACAAAAAGTGGTCAAAAGAAGGAAAACCAGAGAGCCAGCGACAGGGTCATGAGCAGCCAAGGCTCATTAATAAATGAGGGGACTTAAGGTTGGCCCGTATAGTCTGATCCAATAGAAGAGCACTGTAGCTCAAATTGCTGAAAAAGTTAATGCTGGTTCTGATAGAAAGATGTCAGTTTATTGTTTAAGGGGCTATGTAGTCGCAGGGCGGGCAGGATGTCCAGCTGACCCTTGTCCATACCTACAATGGGCACATGAGCTTTAGAAATAGACCACAAAGAATTAGGTGGCCTGGTCTGACAAATCACATTTTCTTTTACATCCTATGTGTAGCGGTACCCCCAAAGGAGCTGCTGATTTAGATATATTTGGTCCCGGGCCTCTGCCTCTCAACCCCAAATAAATGTCCCCAACCCCTCTGGCACACCTAACAATAGTATACTTGCAATGCACAGTAAGGCAGACACAATTGGAGTAAACAGAAGGTTTGTTTACTGGGAGACTTTCCACATTCAAACAAACCACACACTGAGATTCAAATGACAAAAATGGTAAACTGTGACATACAATAGTCTAAACAAAGACCCAAATATACACTTCAAATTAATACAGGCAGTCAGCCTGAATGGCTTTTAAAGTGACCTATGCACTCAGGCATAAAGGGGAACCAAGCTGACTTAGTAACCGTCAGTCTGTTTCCCTCAAATCCTGAGACCACAGGCCCAAGTGATGAAAATGTGAAACTATAGGCCACCAATACAAATTATTACTGTAACAGTTTTAATGAGAGTTCCCCTTTAAAGGTAGTCACTGGGGTCACTAAACCACTGATACCAAAAGAGTGATAGTGAGTGTCCTCACAATTGATACGTTCAAGATCTCTGGCTAGCCTGGCATTGGTGCACTTGATGTCCTGGTAGCAAAGTGAACTGTAGTGGCTGAACAGCACAGCAAAAGAGCAATGACACCTGTACACAGGATTTAATATCACTCAGTCTGTGCAGTGTCCCTGTCTCCTGCAAATGGGTACAGATACCCTTGGAATCAATATATTATCTGTTAATGAGGGACCTGTGTACAGGTTATTATAATCTTCTGATTGAGCTTTGTCTCTATTGAAGATGTACAAAAAACAACCGAATATACTCAGACACAGATGTATTGTTTGCTCACCCCACCAATCGATCGATACAGAGGTCAGTCCGGCTGTTCAGGGTGTGCTGAAGGTGCTGGAAACAATGATGTCCTCTTGTCCTTTTTGCTCTGAGGGAAGACAGCTTCCACTTTTCGGCTGCAGTCTTCTCCAGAACGACCGATGCTCACTCTATGGATGCAGCTGGCTCTGGAAAAGACTTGAACACTGGTTTGCTGCTCCCACTGGTCCCTCTTTAGATACTGTATCACCGCAGCTGGCTGGGACACCGCAGAAATTTAGCTGGCTGGATCGCTGTTGGTAGGCCTCAGGCAGCAGCCCACCTGGGAGGGACACACAGGATCCTTGCTGGTCAACCACGCTGTTCCAAGAGACTGAAGTAGGCCACAGCCTCTGCTTAAATAGTCCACCAAGATGCACCGTTTTTCCCCTGAAGTCCCTTTCCACCGCAGAGTCTTGTGGGGAAGGCAGTTCTTCCTGAGGGCAGTCCAAGGGAAACTTCCTGGATGTGTACTACGAATCCCAAGATGCACTGCTTCTGCTGGAATAAAGACTGTGATTATAAAATGTGACAATATCATCTTCCTTTCTTTGGCCACTAGAGGGAGTCTGCTCTACGCGACAACATTGTACTCTGTCTCTGAAATTCAGGCATAAAGATACATATGCTCCCTGCTAAAAGAGTCTGCATACTTTCAGTGGCCCCTCAGCAAAGCCTCAAAAATAGCGGGCAGCAAAGCAGACCCCGCTACACATGTATGGCTGGGTGCATGGGTGCTTACTAGAATTGAGCGAACCTCTGGAAGTTCGGGTTCTGCTGGTCAATCCGAACTTCGGGACAAAGTCCGGGTCCGGGTCCGGACGGAACCCGAACGATCGCACGGACAACGAACCCCATTGAAATCAATGGGGACCCGAACTTTTATGCACAAAAATGGCTGTAACAAAGTCCTGGAAAGCCCCAGAGGGCTGCAAAAGGAAGTAAAATGGGGGTAAGGGTAGGGCAAGTGCCCTACAAAAAAATGGGGACAGGGAAATAACTGTAAATATTTTTTAAAAAATAAAAACATAAAAAAAGCAAAAATGGAGGTGAATGTGGATCATCTTCAAACTGTGTCTGAAAAGTATTAATTAATGGTAGAAGCCATATAACTGTTCTAAAATCATCTTCAAACTAGGGCAAGTGCCCTACAAATAAATGGGGATAGGGAAAATAAATTAAAATCAAGTAAAAAAACGGGAAGGGGGGTGGATGTGGAGTAGGAGCCTAGAGGTTGACTAGGCCGTGACCGTGGCAGT
>BLSH010060268.1:14051-27176 GCA_018402905.1 Glandirana rugosa
TCTCCCTGTCCTCTCGGAGTCCAAGGAACACCTGTCGGTCTGGGCAACTGGGCAAACTTCATATTCAAGAAGGGTGGAAGCCGTTGCTATTCCTCTTATGCCCAGGATGACTGGATCTCCCTACTGCCAACTGCCGAGTTAGCTTACAATAACTCTGTTCATTCAGCTACAAAGCAATCTCCATTTTGGGCAAACCTCGGGTACCATCCCACCTTTATGCCCGATTTACCTACAGACAATGCCGTACCCGCGGCTCTGGAAGTTACACAATTCCTGGAAAGGAATAACAAACTTCTTCAGGAAACTATCACTCAGACTCAGGAGGCCAGCAAAAAGAATTTCAACAAAGGAAGGTGGGAAGAACTTATACTTCAAACGGGTCAACGGGTCTGGCTGTCCACAAGGAACCTGAGGCTCTCCTGTCCCTCTAAAAAGATGGGGCCCTTCCCAATTAAGAGGAAAATTATTCAAGTAGCTTATGAGCTGGAGCTACCTCCGTCACTCCTCATCCATCCGGTCTTTCACGTGAGCCTACTCAAGCCTGTGGTCAGAGACATTTTCCCTGGGCGCAACACAGCTCCACCAGAAACGGTCTTGGTGGATGGAGAGGAGGAATTTGAGGTCGAGGCCATCCTCGACTGTAGGAAAAGAGGTGGGAACATTCATTTTTTGGTGAAATAGAGAGGCTATGGACCTGAGGAGAGCTCTTGGGAGCCTGAAGAGAACGTACATGCCAAGGAGCTGGTCAGAGCCTTCTGGAGAAGACACCTGACCAAGAGAGCCTGTTTGAGCATCCGGAGGCTGCCCCTTGGGGGGGGCAATGTTAGAAGAAGACTGTGCTGAGGATTTGTTTCACTTTGTTGTTGTTTCCTTATGCTCCTGGAGGAGGCGGTGCCGGGTAGCTCTATTTAAACAGTGTGCTTCCTGTAGCAAGTGCTGTCTGTTCTACAGCGTTAGCGTGACCTGTGTTCCCGTGTCTGCTCTGAAGTGACTTCCTGCATCTGTGACCCGGCTATCTTTGGACTGTTTGCTTTCTGCCTGTCCCGACCTCCGGCATGTCTACGACCCCTCTCCTGCCTGATCCCCTGTACTTCTGCTGCCCACACGTTGCCGACCCTGCCTGCACTCTGACCATCCGCCTGTCTCATCCTTTTGTACCGCTTTGCCAGCACATTGCCGACCTGGACTGTACCACTACGCTTCTGCCAAGCACGAGCTGCAGCGGACCTGCACCCACCACCAGTGACCAAGTCCAGCCCTCATGCCCACCTGTGCTCCTGAGCTCCCTGTCTACACTATCAGGGGTTCACGAACCAGGGCCGTAAGAGAGGTTGCTCCCTGCATAAGTCAGACTCGACCACCAGGTACGTGACACAAGGACACTGCTTGTATTTATAGATATCTCCAAAAAAGGTATGCATTATACCTCGATGGCTAAAGCGGAAGTGCAGACACGATCTGCAAAATGGCATCATGGCGTGCGTTTCACTGTAATTTACTTACTTGTATTACTATTGCTTAGATGCGTATCAAGCCTCTCTTTGGAAAGTAACCCATTAGTGCCTAAAGGAATCGGAAGCTGCTGTCTAACAACATGGTTAGGACTGGTGTATCCATCACGTCCTCCCGGGAACAAGCCTCGCATTAACAGTAGCGTTAGGCATACAAACACGTCACATCCTCCTGGAAGTGTGTATCAAACTTCGCATTGGCTATAGCCTACACGGTAGGAATGGCACGAGCCACTTTATATAGACAAGATTATAAGCACTTGGACACTTTACATAAACAGTGTTTACATATATAAAAAAAATTGAGCACTAGACACTTTAATCGGTGTCTTCTATGAGTACTTTTTGTTTACTTGCCACTTTGGTAGTGTGCATGTTTGATATAAAAGCAGTAAATATTGGATTATTCACTACATATGTTGATTATTAGACATCTGTGAGGAGTGTCTGTTTACACCTGTACCATGTATTTATTATTTTGAAGCACTGCACGTTGTATATTTTAGGAGCCATGATGGCTGGTCTTGATTTAAGAGGACACCAGAGGAGGTAATCTATAGTGTATTCCAGTATAGCTTGCCTTTCCATGTGTAACCAGTCTGGGTGTGCTATTTTGGAGTATATGGTAGAGATTTGAGAAAGTTGGGCTGCTTGATGATACCATATAAGATTTGGTAAATGTATTCCTCCTTGGTTTTTAGGGTGGAATAGGGTTTCTTTGGCTACTCTATGGCCCTTTGTACCCCAAATGAATTTAATAATCTTGAACTAAAATTTCCTGAGCTGGTCCCTAGGAATTGGGATATGACCTAAAAAGGTAAAGGATGCATTGTAAAAGGGTCATTTTTACAGAGTTAACCCTGCCTAGCCATGAAAGACCCAATTTGTCCCAGTGTAAGAGGTCTTTTTCTAGTTACGGAACAGTGAGGGAAACTTGGCCATATATAATTGATCGATAGAGGTTGTGAAATTGATTACCAGGTATGGGATTGCTTTTTCATTCCAACAAAACCTAAAGTTATCCTTAAGCTGTGTGACTAATGGTCTGGTTGATGTTTAATGCTAAAGATTTCGTATAGTTTACCTTGAGTCCCGAGATCCCCGCCAAAGCCTTCAAGGATTTTACAGATATTTGGTAATGAGATGAGCGGTGAAGTGATGAAGAGCATAATGACGTCAGTGAAGAGTGCACATTTGTGTGTTTGTGTGCCACATCTTAATCCATGTATATCGGGGTGATCTCTGATAGCTATTGCTAAAGTCTTGATGACTATGGCAAAGATTAGCGGAGACAAGGGGCAACCTTGCCAGGAGACCAAGTCAAATTCCTTCATTATGTTTAAGGATAGGAGAAAACCCTCCTGAGGTGGACCGTTATCCCAGTTAGACCCCTGTAGGGATATGACATCGATCACCCTCCTGATCTGGTCTGGCCCTTGCCTTCCCCACCTTGTCCTTATGGATATATAGGCTTATGAAGCTGGAGATGCGGTCAGCAGAAATGTTTTTTGCGGGGTTGGGGATTACTGTAATGAAAGCTGAGTTTAATGCCTTATCAAGTTGTGCTCCTGATCAGAGTTGATTGAAGAATTGGGTTAAGTGGGGGGCTAGAGTGGAAGAGAAGTGTGTGTAATAAGGGGCAGAGAAGCCATCTGGATCAGGGGCTGAGTTATTTTTAAGGTTTTTGATGACCTGCAATACCTCTTCTGCAAAAATTGGTGCTTCCAATTTATCCCTGTGGTTGTTTTGGAGTTTGGAGATTTTTAAAGTATTCAGGAAATGGTCAATCAATGCGGTTGAAGAGTCTTTCCCTTCCCTGCTATATAATTTTTGATAAAAGTCATGGAAAGCTTCCAGGATTTTCTGGGGGTTTTGGGATAGTGTGCCATTGTGTAGTTTAATTTTCGGTAAAGGATGTGTCCTTATCTTAGGGGTCAATCTGGAGGCTAGCAGGGAACCCACTTTGTCTTTTTGGTGATAAAATCGGCCTCCCTCCCATCCTAGACATTTTTCCACTATAGCAGTGGGGGCTAGGTTTAGTGCTGTGCGTGCTGCTTCTAATTTCCCCAAGAAGCTTGAGGAGGAGTTGCGTTTATGTTGTTTGCTAAGAAGTAAAAAGTCTCTAAGACCCCTTTCACACTGAGGCACTTTCCTAGCGTTTTTGTGCTAAAAATATTGCTTCCAAAACGCTTCTAAAATGCTGCCCATTAATTCCAATGTACCTATTCACACTGGGGCGTCACGCTGGCACGCGCTTAAAGAAGTTCTGCAAGCATGATTTTTTGTGCTTATTCTGAGCGCTAAATATAGCGCATTAAATACGCCCATATACATTGAAATGAATGTAAAGTGCTTTAAAAGCATGTTAAAAGCGCGTTAAAAGCGCCAGCAAAACACCCAGAGGTTGTAGAGAGGTCAAAATACCAGGAAGTAAACAGGATGTAATGTAGGGGGATGTGCTATTTATTTAATGCTAGCGCTTCAAAGGTGATTGAAAAGTGCTTGAAAAACACCTGGGCGTTAGCGCTAGTTATAGCGCTAATGCGGGAAAATGCGCCAAAAACGCGGTAATGATACTTGATGTTTTGCACGCGTTTTTCAAATGCCTCAGTGTGAAAGGGGCCTTATGGAGGCTTTGTTCACTGCCCATAATGTGACTGGTGAGATGTCATGTGTATTGTTCAGTCGGAAGTTTTCCTGGATGTCTTTTTCTATTTCCCGTGCATGAGCTGGGTTGCTGAATATTGAGGCGTTAAGTCTTCAGTTATACCCTTTCCTTTGTCCTGTTGGTCTATTTATCCCTAGCAGGAGACAAGAATGGTCTGACAAGGCAGAATCTTTTATGTAGGATTTGGAAACCAATGGTATGTGGTTAGATAGAATGAAGAAGTGGTCTAGTCTAGCAAATGTGTTGTAGGGGCTGGAGAAAAGTGTATAGTCCCATGTGGTCGGGTTAATTTCCCTACAGACATCAACCATCCCCTGTTGGTAAATCTGCCTAGCTACGTTCAGGCTCTGCCTTGTGGGACGCATTCAGTCTCTTCCCTGTGTGCGGGTTTTGTCTATGCCTATATCTCCTCCAAAAATGGCTAAGCCTTCAGTGAGTGGGGTTAGAGTTTGAAAAAGGGCTTTGAAAATTTGGACTGACCTCTGTTTGGTGCATAGTAAGAGACAAATGTATAAAGCTGGTTGTCTATGAGACCCTTAATTAGTATAAACCTACCTTCTGGGTCCTTAAATTCAAAGATGAATGAGAATTGGGCGTTGCAAGAAAAGAAAATACCTACCCCTTTGGTTTTAATGTCGGCATTTGCCAACTAAAACTTGGGAAATTTAGGGTGAATGAATGAGGGGGTGTAGGATTTCAGGAAATGTGTTTCCTGGAGAAACACTAAGTCTATTTTTTGGTCATGATAGTGTTGGAAGGTCTTTCTTTGTTTAATGGGTGATTTAAGTCCTTGGATGTTGTGAGAAGCAATGCAGAGTGGAGATCTAGATGGGACAGGGTCAGCCATGAAGCAGTTTAGAGGGAGATAACAGCAATTCCCAACCACCTACCTTCATCCTGGTGGGTACGCTGGGGTCTGGGATTATGAGGAGTTCTCCTGTGGTGCCTTCTAGGAACCTGCAGAGTTGAGAGCACACATATGTGTCTAGAAAAATAGAGAGGGAAATATGAGATATTAGAGGTAGAAGGTATACAGAAGAAAGAAAGAATAGAAGAGAGCTCTGAGGGAGTATGTGAGCCATACTCCAAAAAACAAAAAAAAAAAAAAGGAAATGGTTCCCCCCAGCTGGTGAAGGGGGAGGGGTCTGACTAGGAGAAAGAGCGAAACAAAGTCTTTGGATACAGGAGGAGGTGCACTTCCACCGCTCCATGCACCACACTCCATAACTCAGGGTAATAAAACATGTGTGAACCTTAAGCTATCATTTTTAACAGCTATAACTAAGTGATAGTATAAGAGGAGTTGCTTCAGCACTAGTAGAAAAGTTGGTAGTGAATTTCCGTATAGATGAGAGGGGCACCTCTAAGTCCAGAGGGATGAATTCTGTAGGTGAGATGAGAAGAGGCTGGAATCCAGGGAGAATGGTGGTATGGAATAAGGATGAGTTCAAAGGGTATGGTTAATAATGTCTTGAGTTCTGATTGTCCGCCTAATTGTATGTGCGTCTCGTTGGGGTCTCAGGCATAGCATAGGGCCTCAGTTGTTGAGAGGGAAGATTGATCCCAGGTGATCAAACCAGGGTGTATTTCTGTAGATCCAAGTGGTGATAGAATCAGTTTGTGTCCAGCCGATGGGGATGAACTATTGGGAATTCACCCAAGATACTTGTTGAATTGGGAAAGTAAAGAGGTGTGAAGAGTAGATATGTTGCTTAGAGTTAACAGGGTCTTCTTGAAGTCAAAAAGTTATAAATTCCAGGTGGGCATTACTGCCAAAGGGCCCTTGTACACCTGGATCCAAAATGTGTAGTAGAAAGAAAAGGATGAGCTTTAGCTCCAGATCATGGGGGGATTCCTTCCTTGGCTCTTTTAGTTTTGGGTTTCTGCCATAAAGAGGTGAGTGGGCTAGATGGAGGTGGTCTCTTGGTTAAACTGGAAGAGGAGAATTGCATCAGAGATGGTGGATCCTTTGTGATTATTCCCAGCTGCTGTAAAAGGTTCTCTCCT
Source organism: Glandirana rugosa (assembly GCA_018402905.1). Classification (NCBI taxonomy): domain Eukaryota; kingdom Metazoa; phylum Chordata; class Amphibia; order Anura; family Ranidae; genus Glandirana; species Glandirana rugosa. The sequence goes on from BLSH010060268.1 coordinate 20,238, forward strand.
TCCTGGAATGCGGAGAATCTGTAGAGCTTATTGTACTCAAATTTCAAGCTGAAAGGGAATAGCCACCAGTATTCAATGTTTTTCTGTATCATCACTGCCAGAAGGGGTTTGAGTGTCCGCCGTTTCTGGATCGTGAATGGAGAGATATCGGCAAAGATTTGGACTAAATGGCCCGTAATTTGAATTTGTGGAGTGGAGCCCTTCTCATGACTTCCTCTTTGACATTATAGTAGTGGGGTTTTACCACAATGTCGCATGGCAAACAATCAGATCTGGGGGGCCCGGGGCTCTATGAGCCAGATCTAGCTCCAATTTGTGGGACCGGATATCTGGTATGAGGCTCTTGATGAGAGAGTGTACTGCTTCAGTAACATCAGTGACAGTCTCAGGCAGGCCCCTGATCCTAAAGTTGAGCCTTCTTGATCTATTTTCGAGGTTAGCAATTCTTGCCATGGCCCCCTCTAATTGATTGTGTATTCCTGGACACGATCTGTGTTTTGATTGACCCGGTCTATGGTGGCGACTTTGTTCTCAACAGTCTCAATGTGAGAGCCCAGTAATTGGAGATCCGATTTGATTTCAGATGTAATTCTAGTAGCCATCTGGGCAAGACCCCTATCCAGCATTTCAGTGAATTTAGAGAACATATGGGAAATGTCCTGTTGCTCGAGTGCATTCAGTCCCATCTTCTGAGGTGCATTAGGCCTTAGTAAGGCCACGGCTGAGGGGGACAGGAGCATGTCATCCAGTGTCTGATTTATAAGGGACACTGTGGAAGATGGTGATGTGGGGTTCCCAAATGGTGGCATATTGTGGGCCCCTCCACATACCTCTGCCTGTAGTAAGTCTCGCCAGGGAGATTCCTAATATGGCTGCCTCATGTGGCGGCCGTTCTGCCGCCATCTTGGAATTATCCTCAGCCCCATGGAAGTTCCTAAAAATATGCCGGTAACTCAAGTCTGGCAGAACGCACCTGCATATGAAGATGCCCTGGGGTGTCAGGGTTCTCCTGGGTTTGTGCTGGTACCCCTGGGGTGGCTGGGTTCACTGTAGGGAGCGTCGGATGGCCGGAGCAGTACAGAGCTCTGTGATCAGGCGTCCATGTCACAGAGCACTGTGTATGCGCCTGACAAGCAAAATTTTTAAATACATTTTGACTTGATATGCAAGCAATGTCTTGATATAAGAGTAGTGTCATGTCACAACTGAGTATAAACGAGATGAGAGGCACCTCTAAGTGTAGCAATATGGTTACATTTAATGAAGATACAACATTTAGCAACTCACATGGTTGGTGATTAAAACAGTCACATCTACGTATGCAGGCATCCAGGGTAAAGCTGTCCACATAAACTGTCCTCTGCCCTGCCATCAACATCATCCCTTCCACGCTGCACTCCATAAACGCTTCAAGCCTCACTTTCAAATCGCTCTCTTGCAGAGTAGTCTTCCCAGTCACAATGGTAGACTGACATCTGTGAGAGCCGGCAGTGTGGAGGATGGTCTATAAGGACAGCTTTACTCCGGATGCCTGCAGACTTAGATGTCCCTCTTTTAATCATCAACCATGTGAGTTGCTAAATGTTGTACCTTCATTAAATGTAACCATTCTGCTACACTTAGAGGTGCCTCTCTTCTCTGTAGCTCCTGCTAGATTTTGCCTTGTGGAGGCTGCCATTTGTGGATTTACATTTTATTGCTACACAACCATATCACATTGCTATAATCTTTTTATATGGACTATAAACTAAAAGACTTACGAATAAATGGTTGTGGAACAAATCATCTGAGTTTCTATTATTTCTTATGGGGAAATTTGTTTTGATATTATGATATTTTGAATTTGCTTTGGATTGTTTGCGGAACAAATTATGCTCATAATCCAAGGTTTTACTGTATACTGATGACTTGACTTACTGTCAGTGAACTAAGTTTGTTTTCTAAAAGAAAAGTCATTAAGAAAAAATTCCCTTCTGTGAAAAAATAATGAATCCCATGAAAAAAAAATATTTTTTATCTGTAAGAAAAAATAGATCCCATGAAAATATCAAACAATCACTACACACCCCCAGTGGTTCCATGTAATTACTTCTAGTCTTCTATAAAAGAAGAGTTACTCTGTTTCAGAAAAAATAATCTTCTTTCAGCGTATAGCATCTCCTACTGATCTGAGCTTTCTTGATTATTACATTATTTTTAAATACATTTTAAAGTTTTTCCCCAGCACAAAAAGTTCCTTATTCTTATAGAATTGAATATGAAAAAGGAAGAAAAAAAATACTGCCTGATATATACTGTATACATGAAATGCAAGAATTTGGGGTAATATATTACTTTATCAATACTTTTTTCAGCTTTGTATTGCAGATATTTTTGGCTGGCTTTTTAAATGTGTTGATCCTTTTTCAGATCAAAGTAAATTAAATTACATAGAATTAGATATCTAATTCTAGACAATACAATGCGGCTTGTTTTCCATCTGTTCAATGTTCAATGATAATTCACGGCCCAACAAAAAAAATCTTTTTTCTAGGTGTCTTGATTTTTAGACCTGTTCTTGGGGTTATTTGGGACACTGATTCAGAAAATTGCATTGGTTAGACTGCATGAGCTCTAGTTTCTGAGGTATGGTCGAATTTATGTAATTTTTTTAGCAAGTTTTCAAAAAGATCTTGCTGATCAACTTATTCTTATATAACCTAGTTTGTGATTTGGCAAAAAAATAAGCATATATAGTGAGCATGTTTATGTATTTCCAACTGTAATTTTACATCTGAAACACACATTGGATTTTTAAGTGTAAGCTGTTAACTGTATTATGTTTATGCTTGTATTGGGAATATGTATATTTACACTCATATTTTATTTTTGCAGATCAAGCACCATAGAGATTAGGACTACTGTTTATGTGTTTCTTTGATGCTACAGAGAGTTTAAATAAAAGACTACATTAAAATATCCTGTTTTTACGGTCAACCTGGGTGATGAGTGGTATATGAAATTTATGCTGTGATAGGGAAACGCTGGTGTCATTTTTGGAATCAGGGGGTCAGATATATACTCAAGATCAGCTCTAACATTTGAACATTAGAAAATGTGTCTTGGCCTATGAATCAATGTGATATAACTCATACTGACCAATCATAATACTATTTTGTCTTACGCTCACTCGAACAAAGTGATCCATTCCTTCCTTCCAATAATTTACATTAACTAGGCAAGACAGGATCACCAAGTTGTAATATTCTACCTTCAGCAAATGGAACAAAGAAATGTGACCAGAATTACAACCATTCTCCTCTTAGGATTTCGTATTCCTCAAAGTATTAAATTTTTGGTATTTTTTATTTTCTTTTTGCTTTATTTTGTGACAATATGTGGAAACCTCCTGATCATCACACTGGTGTCCTACAGCACATCCCTCCATTCTCCCATGTACTTCTTCCTCTCACAGCTCTCTGTATTAGATATATTACTCGTGACTGATATTCTTCCAAACACGATCAGCACTGTTTTGCTAAAAAAGACTATCATGTCATTTTCTGGTTGTCTTGCACAGTTTTATTTTCTTGTTATCACAGAATCTTCAGAGTGTCTTCTTCTGACAGTGATGAGTTGGGACAGATATTTGGCCATCTGTAAGCCATTGCATTATACTTTGAAAATGAACTACAAGGTTTGCTGGATACTGGTTATCCTATGCTGGATCTTAAGTGAGTTTGTAGCTTTGGTTTACAATGTAACCATATCAACGTTACAATTTTGTGGTCCTGATGTTATTGATCACTTTTTTTGTGACTTTTATCCGATCCTCCAACTCTCCTGCTCTGATACCACTGCTGCTAAATTTGAAGGGACAGTTTTGGGTGTTATATTTGTTGTCACCCCATTCTTCATTATTATTGTATCATATTCTTACATCATATCTACTATTTTAAAAATCTCATCTATTACTGGGAGACAGAAAGTTTTCTCAACATGCAGCTCCCACCTGACTGTGGTTTGCATTTATTACGGTACCCTGGTTTGTGTATATTTGATACCCAATAGAGGACAGACAAGGGACATTACTAAACTCGCATCATTACTGTACACTGTAGTCACACCAATGATAAATCCACTTATATATAGCCTGAGGAATCAAGAACTGAAAAAAGTTATCAGCAAACTCATCCAGAACTCTTTGGACATGCATTTAAGTAAAAAGTAACATTTGAACTCATCTATAATAATAATACATTGTTTGCAAAATATTTAAGAGCAGTAGACCAACCTTTCTACTTAACAAATGTTTTTCATTAAAAAATGTGTTTATTGATTGAACATGCATTAAAGTAGAGACTAACAGGGGGGCGTGGTTTGCGAGCGCCGCGGATGGCAGCAAGCTCTTAGAGCTCCGGAGCCAGAAGGGGGAAAAGAGCGACTGAGACCCGACTCAACTAAAAACAAACACCGCACAGTGTTGCTGACAAGACACCCACTCGAGCGGAGATGTCTAGGAAGAGGAAGGAGGAACGCAGACCCCAAAAGTTAACGGAGTTCTTCTCCACGAGCACACGAGGCAGCGGCCAAGATGGCGCCGGCCCCTCGCGCTCCGCAGATAGAGCGGCACAGCAGGAGCACTACACAGATCTCCCCGAAGAGGACAACGCGGCGGAGACCTCAGGGAGAGCATCTCCCTCTGCCCCCACAAGCCCATCATGTGCCAGCCCGGCCAAAGCACGGATGCGCCTGGAGAGACCCTGCGGCCTGGTGAGTCAGGAGGAACAGTCCTCCATACATAGTGACGCGCTAAGTACATCAATAGCCTCATTCCCCACTAACAACCAGCCTGTAATGGACACTTTACTTAAAGAGATGCTAGTCACTCTCCAACACTCAATCCACGCTGACTTTAATCTCCTGACCAGGAAAATCACTACTGAAATCACATCATTAGGAGAGAGAGTACATGCTGTAGAAAATGCAGTAAGCGACATAACTTATACAGTTAATGACTTAGTTGATGCAAATGAGGATGCATTGGAAGACAGACACTGGTTCCGCGCCAAATTGGCGGATTTAGAGGACCGGTCCAGACGCAATAATTTGAAGCTGAGGGGGGTCCCCGAAACAGTAGCACCCCAAGAGCTACAGAAGTACACGCAGGACATGTTCCACGCCCTGCTCCCGAATTTACAGCCCATAGAACTCTCTATAGACCGCATACATCGCCTGCCTAAACCGACCTTCCTGCCGGACAAAATTCCTAGAGACGTCCTAATGAGGGTACACTTCTACTCCACTAAAGAACAAATCCTGAAAACGTCCAGAAATATGGGAAAACTCCCTACGCCATACGAAGGGATACAAATCTTTGCGGATTTGTCAAAATATACCATGGACCTTAGGCGCCAACTGAATTCGATTACTAAAGCCCTTCGCAATCATGAGATCAGATACAAGTGGGGCCACCCGACAAAACTAACAATTGACAGAAACGGGAAATCTTACACAATATCCTCCCTAGAATCAGGGCTCGCTCTACTGAAAGAGTGGGACATAATCCCAGTACTGGATCAATCACCTCAGACCAAGAGAGCACAGGGTCCGAGCCCTCCCTTGTGGCACAAGGCAAACAAACATTACCAACCAAAATTCTGAAAGGGTCACAAGCTACTGTTTTCAACAACAAAATTCCTCCCCCGGAATAAAGGCTCCACACAGAGGCGCTGAATCAAAATGAACTGGTTACCCCAGATGTTGACTATACAGCGCAGTGCCAGCACTGGTAGCTGCGGTCTACCTATCTTGCTATATTTCTACTTCACTAACCTTCTTTTCTTTCCTCCCTGTGTACACGTCCACAAATTCCTGAAAGCCCACAGGAACCGCCTGCAGAAGCTGATGACCCTCTACACCACTTCAAGAACGATATGGGAACATAGAAAAGGTGACCGCCCATCTAACAGTGAGTACGCTTCGGCATCGCACAAATACACTACTTAATGAGTATCAAAGTAATCTCCATTAACACAAAGGGCCTCAATCACCCGGCCAAAAGGGCATCTCTATGGCAAACGGCCAAAACTCTAGGGGGACACATCCTGTATATACAGGAGACTCATTTTAAGAAGACTGAGCACTTAAGGCTCACCCATAAACAGTTTCCACACATCTACACGGCAAGTGGCCCCAAGAAGAAAGGAGGAGTGGCTATAGCTATAAAAGAGGACTTAAATTTCCAGCTGATTCAGGAAATAGCAGACCAGGAAGGCAGATTCCTGGCCCTAATTTGCAAGGTGAACTCCACTCTAATGACTCTGGTTTGCATATATGCCCCAAATAAGAGACAAACAACCTTCCTAAATAAAGCTATCAAGAAAATTAATAAATTCCGGCAAGGAGCATTGCTAATAGGAGGAGACTTCAATTTGGTACCTGACTCTCACATGGACACATCAAGTCTTAGTCCAAGAAGGCCGACATCTCTGTCACATTTCTTGCTTACGAACAACCTATATGACATCTGGAGATGCCACCACCCAATGGAAAGGGACTATACCTACCACTCGGTGGCACACAACACATATTCGGCTCACCATCCATATCAGGGAAAGGTAACCCACCACCGTAGAGGTCTACAGTATATCCAACAAGCATTCGTTCTTTACACTGTCTCTACAGCCGGAAGAACCTGATTCTGAACTACACAGGTACACTCTCAGTCCATGGTTTAACTTCAGAGGAGGATAATCGTTACGAGGAACGGCCTTAAATAATTAAAAGAACTATCGAAATAAATCCTTCCAACAAACAGAGAATAAACCCCGTATATACGTTTGGTCTCAGTAATCTCACCTCAAGTGGAACGTTTAATCCCGGTCCTTAGACGGAAGGACCAGACGATAAAGGACTTAGTCGACCTTTAAATTCAGGAGAAAATATCGATATCGGTGA
>BLSH010060268.1:36464-56206 GCA_018402905.1 Glandirana rugosa
ATAGTGACAAGACGTTTTACACACATAGTGAAATTTCGTTTGGCCTTTAGTAAGTTGTAGAAAATTTAAAGTGATACACACATTTTGCAGAACAGTGATATGGGTACTCTGGACTTATTTATACTTTTTGGACATAGTTTGAAGATGATTTTAGAACAGTTCTATGGCCCCTAATGTTAATTAATACTTTTGAGACCCATTTTGAAGATGATCTCCATTTTTTATGTTTTTATGTTTTTATTTTTTTAAAAATATTTAAAGTTATTTCCCTGTCCCCATTTCTTTGTAGGTCACTTGTCCCACCCTTACCCACATTTCCTTCCTTTTGCAGACCTCTAGGACCTTCCAGGACTATTTTACAGCACTTTTTGTACCTAAAAGTCCGGGTCTCCATTGATTTCAATGGGGTTCGGGGTCCGGTACAAAGTTCGGGTTCTGTCCGGACCCGAACCCGGACTTTGTCCCGAAGTTCGGCCGAACCAGCAGAACCCGGACTTCTAGAAGTTTGCTCAACTCTAGTCTTTTTTACAATGCATTTTGAACTACCCCTAGTTCACCAGTGGCAGCAAGGCAGCACATTATCCCACACTTTACAAAGAACCGGAACATCAGGTGGAGGAGGTCTTCCCTCTGAGCGCAGGTAGGAGTTTTTTGTTTATGATAGAGTAGGCCCCCAACCGTGCAGTACAGGGGAAGTACCGGAGAGACTAAAGCCCGACAAGCACCTCACATCACCTAAAACCATATTACAACAATGTCCAGAAAGAGATTGGGGAATACAAAACTCAAAAACTGACTTCACTATTCTTCAAACTGGCTCCCCCATCCAGGAAAGAGCAGGCAGGAAGAGTAACCAGCGAAGCCTATACAGACCTTCCAGATGATACGATCAATGATACACCGCCTGCAGCACTCCCATCATCTCCCACACACCATATAGAAGAAAACCCCATCACAGGGAGCCCAGCCAAAGCAAGAATGTGGATAGATGCGACACTACTACCAACTCCAAGGACGGATCTAGCTCTCAATTCATTAAGCACTAACAACTCACTGAGCTCCCCAATGGCGACCTTCCCAACCACAGGACAGCCAGTCCTGGACACCACACTCAAAGACATGCTCATCTCCCTACAATCCTCCTTGATGACAGACTTATCCTCCTTATTTACGAAAATTTCAACTGAAATTAACCATATAGATAAGAGAATCTCTTGCACTGAAAATGGGGTTGAAGCATGCGTCTCAACTGTCAATGATATAATAGACACAGTAAACGACGTAAAAGAGGAACAAGCGTGGATAGCAGATTTAGAAGACAGATCACGTCGTAATAATGTCAAGCTATGTGGGGTACCGGAAACAGTACAACCACAAGATCTACAAAGATATGCTAAAGAGCTCCTACATACGATTCATAATCAACCGCATACACAGAATTGCGAAACTAACACATCTCGCAGCTTCAGTTCCCAGGAACGTGCTGAAGAGAATTCATTTTTTTCAAACCAAAGAAAAATGTATAACCGGAACAAGGAAATTAACCAATTTACTGCACCCATACGAGAGTGTCCAAATCTACCCAGACCTCTCCAAATATACACTTCAACTACGCAGAGAACTGAATCTTATCACTAAAGGCCTACACAACCATAAAATACAGTTCAAGTGGAAATACCCAGCCAGCCTGCTAATCATGAAGGAAGACACCTCATGCAAAATAGACAACCTCAAGGAAGGTCTACAACTCCTCCACAATTGGGAGATACTACCAGACCCCCTGTTGGAATCCTTCAACCACCATCCTCCATCTGGCACTCCTAAATCACAACGCATTAGAGGCAGAAGAACCTCATGAATGCCCAAGGCTCACAACAAAGGGCAAAATATCCGCTAATTTTACTTCTCCCCAAATGGCGCTCACCGTATACCCAAAAACCGCTCAAGAACTGTCTACCGCCTTGCAGTGGCACTGTATCTTGCAGACATATGCACCGCTCTTCACTACCAACGACAACACTGAATGACTCTTGCTCCATCTACAGCCTCGGACATCACCAGACCACCCACAAGCTACCACGATACCCAGACCAGACCACAAGTGGAATAACTCACCTAACTGTAAGTGCTATTTTACCCAGAATTATCACACACGATGCCACTGAACATCCTATCAATTAATGCCCACGGGCTCAATCACCCGGCAAAAAGGCACTCGCTATGGCACACGGCGCAGGGAAAACATAGGGACATCCTATGTGTCCAAGAAACCCATTTCTTACTCTCAGCGCCACCCAAATGCTGTAACAAAAATTTTCCCCACATATTCACAGCATCGTTTTTTGAAAAGAAAAGAGGGGCGCTCATAGCAATAAAAAACACTGTAAACTTCTCTCTACAACAGGAGATCACGGACCCTAAAGGTCGCTTTCTTATTCTGGTGTGCACAAGCAACCAGAAACAATATACCCTCATTAACCTTTATGCACCAAACTCCTAACAAACTCAATTTCTTCACAAAGTGATGCGCATAGTGAAACCAATACAACAAGGGAACTTACTAGTGTGTGGGGATTTCAACACCATAACAGACACCCACCTGGACTCCACCAGTGCCGCTAAAAGAAAGGAATCTCCCCTCAAGAAATTTCTACAACAGCATGAATTGTTTGATGTGTGGTGTTGCCACCACGGATCGGAGAAGGACTTCACATACTTCTCACCTTAACACAGAACTTACTCTCGTATAGATTTATTTCTTACTGATAAATGGCTCTTACAAAATACATCAGAATCGGTGATTCACACCATGGTATAGTCAGACCATGCCCCAATTTCAATCACAATAGAAAATGCATCTCAACACTGTAAAAATCCAATCTGGAGAGCTAACAACTTTATCTTGCAAAATCCAGAACTCACTCCAGAAATAGAAAACCATTTAAAAGTCTTCTTTGACGCCAACATCAGCTCAGTGGCTGACTCAGCCATGGTGTGGAACACCCACAAAGCTTTGATATGAGGAATGTTGATACAGCTGGCTTCTAGATGCAAAAAAAAGAGGACGCATTGTCTCAATGATCTTGCTAAACAAATAGAGAGAAACACAAAACAAACAGTCCACCACACTCCAACTCACTGCACAACTACTGACACTAAGACAAGAATTGAGAACCCTACTGCTACACTCCTTTGAAAAAACACAAAGAAGGCTTAAAGCATCCTTCTATACCACGTCTAACAAAGCAGGGAAAATGCTAGCCAACCGCCTGAAAGGACATAGTATCAAAACAAATATATTCTATATACACCACCCGCATACAAAGAATAGGCTTTCCAACCCACAAGACATTGCTGATGCCAGGGAAGGAGCCGAATGAGACACAAAACTTTCGCCCGATCTCCTTACTGAACCTAGATCTTAAAATTTATGCCAAAACCCTTGCTACTAGACTAAATAGCATAATGTCCTCCCTGATACATCCAGATCAAGCTGGATTCCCTAAAGGTCGCCAAGCGGCGGATGCTACCAGAAGACTGATAAACGTGATTCACGACGCGGAGCTAGTCGGAACACCTTCTCTGCTCCTCTCACTAGATGCAGAGAAGGTGTTCAATAGGGTCCACTGGATATACTTACAACATGTTCTCCAAAAATTTGGGTTCACAGGAAATATACTAACAGCAATAACTGCGCTATACACGAACCCCTCAGCTCAAGTATCCACGTCAGGTATGCTCTCTAAACCATTCCACATAACGAATGGCACCAGGTAAGTGTGCCCCCTGCCCCCACTAATCTTTAACCTGTCTTTAGAACCTCTAGCAGAATTAATCAGAAAACACCCACTGATCTCAGGAATAGACATAGGCAAAGCGACACACAAAATTAGCCTATTCACAGATGATGTGATCTTAATGATGTCAAACTGGGCTCCCTCCCTGGCAGAAGTGTGAAAGATCCTTGAATTGTTCGGTTCAGTATCCTACTATAAAGCTAATGTAACCAAATTGTATGTTCTAGAAATTGTTATTACATTACATTACATTACAACCTCCTACAAGCACAGCATCCGTTCATATGGGCTAGAGATAAATATCTGGGAATACAGCTAACCAAATCAGTTAAAAAACTGTTTACCACTAACTTTATTCCAGCCTTAGCGAGATTCAAATCTGACTCCCAAAATCTGTCCAAATATGAACTATCATGGAGTGGCAGACTAGCAGCTTTTAAGATGATACATCTACCACAAATACTATACCTTTTTAGAACCATGCCTATACAAATATCCAACTTATATTTCAAATCGCTCCAGACGATTCTCAACCAATGCATATGGAAGGGGAAAAAAACCATGTTGCGCACAGTCAATATTCATTAAACATAAACATGCGGGAGGAACTAGCTCAATAGACTTTGAGGACTATTATATTGCATCCACGTTAGCACCAATCCAAGATTGGTTTCTAACTCAACCCTCCAAAATATGGAGCAGGATAGAAGCCTCATACATCCCCCAGTCAAACCTAAGAGATTGGTTGTTAAGCACACCACTGGGAGTTAAAACCCCTGCAGCAGCCCCACCTACTATTAATGCCACTGCACAGTCATGGAAGAAAATGATAGAGAAGCTAAAATCCCACACAGGAGACATTCATCCCACATACCCAATAGGGTTTTTTGGAACAAATAACCACTGACCTAAACCTCAAACAATGGAGGTCTAGGGGCATCAATTACATTGAGGACATCAGGAAAAAAATACAAATAAAGCCATTGTCGAGTAGCTGAGTGTCTACAAAAAGAGCACAAACTACCACACACTGAAATATTCATGTACCACAAAGTACACAAATGCCTTAAAGCAATAACACCGAGCATGTATTCAATGCCCAAAAAAATCTGGGCATTTTTTATTGCCCCACCAAATATACAACAGCATTCACAAAAAAAAGAATTCTGTAAACAATTCTGTAAAGAATTCTGTAAACATAAAGCCCACTTGGTCACAGTTTCACAGAGCCACAATGGCACAATGCATTGACTTCAATATTTAAAGCAACCCAATGCTCGCAACTCTGGGAACTTTCCTATAAAATATCCCTTAGATGGTACCTCACACCAGCAAAATTCGACAGGAAAAATAGCAACACATGTTGAAGATGCAACTCAGCAATCGGTGATCTTATCCACACCCTATGGAAATGCACACCACTACACAGCTACTGGAAGGAAATATTCTGAATGATCCACGAAATAACAAGCACCCCCTTAGTGGACTCACCAGAATTGGGTCTCTTAACCTCCCTGGCGGTGTTCCCGAGTGTGGCTCGGGGTGGATTTTCAGTACCAAGAACGGTAACCCCGAGCCACACTCGGGATTGCATTGCTGGATCCAGGCAGCACTACTTACCTTGTCCCCTGGATCCAGCGATGTCCCCCACCGTGTCTGCGGGCTGTGTCCACCGCCAGATGACTCCTGTGTGCCAGGCTCCGTTCCCTGCGAGCATCGCGTCGCACGGGGATGGAGACCTGCGGGAAATTCAAAAAGTGAAACACACACCACACATACAGTACACTGTAATCTTATAGATTACATTACTGTATGAAAACATTTCACATCCCCTTTGTCCCTAGTGGTTTGCCCAGTGCCCTGCATGCACTTTTATATTATAAATGTCATTCTTTCTGCCTGGAAACTTGAGAATGTCCATAGCAACCAAAAAGTGTCCCTTTGCGTCAAAAGTGGTTTTTGATCAGCTAGAGAACACCGATAGTAAATAAGAACCATTTGCAGAATTGAGTGATACTGATTTTTGGGGAAATTTATCATCAGAAACTGAAAGTGACGACAGCGACAATTCTGCAACTGAGCAAATTTCTGTGTTTTTGGTTTGATTACATTATTGAATACATTTTATTACTATTACGTTATTATTTTTGATAATTATTTTTAGTTATTTATTATATTATAATTTATGATTTCATGTTTCAAACTTTTTCATACCCGGGATGTCTACTAGACTCTTGTTTGGACAGATTTAAGTGAGTTATTGCTAAGAATTACAGGCCTACAATATAAAACGCCAAATTTCCATGCAAAATAATTGTACCGCTTTCAGCAAAAAAAATCTGAAATAATCATACCGCCAGGGAGGTTAAACCTAAAAATAGACAGTATCCATTACCAGTACAGACATGTAGTAACACACATACTATTAGCAGCCAGGTTAAACATCATGAAACGTTGGAAATCCACGCAAATACCAAAGATAGTAGACACGGTAGACCTAATAAACACTCACTGCAGTTATGAATTAATGCAAGCATCAAGCCAAGGCAATCTAGGCAAGGCATGCAACTCATGACAACCTTGGCTTATCTGAACAAGTACATGGCTAAACAAGTATGTAAATAAGACTCCCAGGCTATAAATCATGAAGGTGCTAAAAGATGCAACAATAAAGGGGGACCAGCCCTCCAGGACACAAAGTTGCTCCCAAGTGGGTTGTCCTGTAGGGCAGGCTGCCCAGACCTAGAGTTAAGCCAAAGGGGAGGCTGGCGAAGATGAGCTGTAGAAAATTAACAATAATACACACCAATAACATTGCGCTACGTAACGGAGCTGGATATAACTGGCCAATTACCCCATACACGGTTAGGTTAACGCTGGTATCAGGTTAAGGTTTGAAGTTAGATACTTACTTTGAGAAGTCCTACAGGTATGGCAACACAATTGGGCATGATGCTCTGCTACCAACAATGGTAATACGACCATGCTTACCGTAATCCGCCACAATCGTTACTAGTTATCACAAGTTGCGGCAGATTTCGGTAACAGACTAAAGATTAATATTCATCACTCACTTATATCAGTATCCACCAGAAAGTGAATAAAAAACAGACTATACCGTATGCCTATTAACGCCATTACCTGTAAATTGTTGCTTTAATTAATGTTTTGTTTGTCTTTTAAACTTTTTACTACATATGTAATGTCAATAATACCACGCATTGCATGCATCGAAAACATCAATAAAAATATTGAAACATAAAAAAAAATTAAATATAAAAATGAAGCAGGGGCGCTGGTAATTGATCCCAGATCACCAGTACTGCAAAACTAAAAATTCCTACTAAATACAATCTTCTTTTCCATGAGATGTCCCAGTTATGTCCCAAAATGTGAAAACAACTTCCCTTGACATATGTGAAATTAAAACAACACTTCAATAAATGAGCAACATATTTAAAAATATGTAAATACGTGTCCGTGAACGTGAATTAATAAATGAAAAAAAAAAAAGTCAGTTTCTATAAATTGTGCACATGTTAAAATCTAATATAGTAGTTGATAGAAGAATGTGAAGCAAACAAAGTGATGATCCATGTGCAAAATAACATCAGCTCTTTGTGTTCAGACTCCCTTGCACCATCCATGAAGGAATCTTGTAAAGAAGCCCCTTATTATTTATACCGCTTTGTGTTAATATGGAAACCTGAGTGTAGAGTACCCTTTTTATGTTCAGTTAATGTTGAAGCTTGCAAAAGAGAAATGAGAAAGTTGCTTTAACCACAGAAATACAACTAGAACATTTACACAACATGTTTACGGTAAGAATGATACAGCTCTGCATTATCAAGCAATAATTGGGATGATATATATAAAGTAGAAATGCTCATACCTGGAAAATATGTTTGGGCTCACTAAACACACCCATGTAAGAGAGCCTGTCCTCATTTGGTACTAAACCATGGGTAGGTGACGCCTGTTATATCCTGTTGTGAACCGTATATATCCTTATACTCTTCCTGAATAAAGGTAAGTCATGTTTTTGGGGTCTGATTACGTGGCTTCCATGATGCCTTGTGAATATCTGGGTGTGGTGGAACGGAAGTATGCCGGCACATAAGGTAATGTAGTTAGTTAGTAATAGAGGTGATACCTAGTAATAGAGCTGGAAAATGACAGAAGGTCCTTCAATCCAACTTCAGCGCCCTCAGGTCATAATGTTGAGTTTGATTTCTGATCTCTGACTTTTGTTTTTCTTTTGATTATTTAACCTCCCTGGCGGTTATCCCGAGTGTGGCTCGTGGTGAGTTTTCATTACCAAAAGTGGTAACCCAGAGCCACTCTCGGGATCGCATCGCAGCATCCAGGCAATGTTACTTACCTTGTTCCCTGGATCCTACAACTGTGTCCTCTGACGGAATCTGTCACTTGATACCTCTGGGCTCTGGGCTCGGTTCTCTGCGAGCGTCGCATCGCATGTTGGTCGGAGCCTGGTGGCAAATTCAAAAAGTGAAACATACACAACACATACAGTACACTGTAATCTGTAAGATTACATTACTGTATCAAATCAATGTACATCCCTTTTGTCCCTAGTGCTTTGTCCTGTGCCCTGCATGCACTTTTCTATTATATTAGCCATTCTTTCTGTCTGGAAAAGTGAGAATGTCCATGGCATCCAAAAAACATCCCTTTACGTCACAAGCATTTTTTGATCAGCTAGAAAACAGCGATAGTAAATAAGAATCACTTTCAGAATTGAGCGATACTGATTTGTGGGGAAATTCGTCATCAGACAATGAAAGTGACGACAGCGACAATTCTGCAACTGAGCAGATTTCAGTGTTTTTTACTTGATTACATTATTGAATACATTTTAGTATTATTATATTATTATTTTTGATAATTATTTATAGTTTTTTATTATATTATATATATTTTTTCATATATATTATAATTTATGATTTCGTTATTTCAAACTTTATCATACCCAGGATGTCTACTAGACTCTTGGACAGATTTAAGTGAGTTATACCTAAGAATTACAGGCCTGCAATATAAAATGCCAAATTTCTATGCAAAACAATGTACCACTTTGAGATGCAAAAATCTGACATAATCACACAGCCAGGGAGGTTAAGGGATTGTTCTTTATAATGAACATTTTTTTAGTACTCATGTTTATCATAATTGTGTTTCTAATAAAAAGTGTTATATTTCTGTTGACATATTTTATCAGCAATGCTCAGATAAAATTGACAGCTGTAACTTGCTAAATAATACTTAATTTCTTCATTCCGCTCCCAGATAGCAAGTAATTGTGCTGCAAGTTTGAAAATGACTTGCTAAGCTATTGTTAGACTTGCCAGGCTTCACAAGTTTGTTGCACAATTGCAGCAAGTCCGCATTGCATGACTTTAGTTTAGATCAAACATTCTGCAAGTCTGCTGCAAGTTCTGGTTCAGTTATGTTGTGTAATATTCATCCCACCGCAGGGGGTCACTGTGGTTACATTTTCATCATTGCTCCCTGCTGTGCGTAAGGTCTAAGGTTACATGACGCTTCTGGTCTAGGCATGCCTCATATCCCTGACAGTAAAGCAGAGAGATGAGCGGAGGGTTCCCCAACTACTGGTTTCTCTATTGTTCTGTATTGGGCCTGGTCTATAAATGGCTAGATTTGCCTCCTACATTGTGTGCAATGTCTACCATTTCCCTCTTACATTCTGTTGACTTCTTCTGTATCTTTATTCCTGGCTGGCTATTCTCTGCAATCTCTGAAATTATGCATCTGTTGCCCCTCGATCTTAAAACACAACAATTCCCATCATGGGATGCCCTGTGGATTTGTGTGTATGTAATAATATTAATAAAAAATGGTGCGCTAATTCAAAAAGATATGCAGCAAAAATTGACGAATATGCAAGAATCACTATCCCTAATTTCGAAAAGAAAAAAAAAGAAAAAATGCAGAAATATGCGATAATATGTGATAATGTTGTGAAACAATGATAAAAGGGTGGTTGATGATTGGAATAAACTACCAACAGAGGTTGTGAGACAGTCAACAGTAAATGGCTTCAAACATGCTTGGGATAAACATAAATATATAGTCAGACAACGAGGTTAATGTGAAGAAACAAAAAAAAACAAAAAAATAATAATAAATAAATAAAAAAGGCAGACTCGATGGACTATTCAGTCTTTTTCTGCCGTGACTTTTCTATGTTTCTATGTTAAAGTGCACTAATTCAAGAAACTAAGAAGCAAAAATAGGCAAATATGCATGAATAAATATTAAACCAAGAGGGGCACCTAGCTATAAATAATTGAATAACTACTAAGAATATAGTGGTTGCAGCTCCTATCCAGTGAAATACCAGAAAATAAGCTAAAACTTTTCAAGGGCGCTACCATTCATCAAAAACAAAATAATTGTGTTCATATATATACACTTAATCCATATATAAAATTCATAAATGATCAGAAAAAGAAATAAACTTGATGTGCAAAAATTGTCCAATGCATATATCAAATAAATGTCAGCGTGCTGGACTCCAACACCGCTGACAATACAGTGCTTTTGAATGTCCAAATAATTATCGTGCTGTGCTGTGCCACAACCATGCAAATAAAATGCTCACCAGAATGATTCGGCCATAAATGATTAACAGACATATAATGAAAGATATCCAGTAACTCTGTGATTCCAATGCAGGATGTACACACTCAATCAATCAATCCTCTAATGGAGGTGCTGCGTAAAGAGAGCAAAACAAAGGAGCCACAAAGAGCAATATAGTGTAATAGTGTGTTAATTGAATAAAAAAAGGATCAAGCCAAAATCCAATGCACTCACAAGGTATCCATAAAAAGAAAGCATTGAATCATATGCAGCTAGGAACAGCTGGAACAGCTTCAGGCTGATATGAACCCACTATGGCTGTGGTCTAAGCATGCGTTCCAATCCAACGATGCTAGACTATCCGACTGCTTCCTATGTGCATGTCACGCCTCATTTCAATGCATTTCACGCTCTGTGCATCATCACAAAGTGACTTCCATCGCACAACTATCAGCCCATCCCCCCATGCGAAGGTTCTAGGTATAATCCTGGACTCTGAACTATCCTTTAGATCCCATGTCCAATCATTGTCCAAATCTAAAAGTGAAAATTTACTTAATTAAACCGCACTCCTCACTAATGGTACAAAATATGCAAGTGCAAAAATAGTGCAATAGAACAAACAAAGTACATACGGTGCATAAAATGTGTACATTTCCCAATATTTAAGTGGAATACATAATCCATTATTAATTAATAGCATTAATAAATGCAAAATAAATAAGTAAAAAGTCCCAAAATTCAAAACACAAATATGGAGTTCATGGTTTCATCTTCAGTGATAGAGTAAATAAAATAAATAAATACAATTAAATAAAGTATAATCCCAATTAACCACTTCAGCCCCGGAAGGATTTCCCCCTTTAGGACCGGAGCCCTTTTTGGGATTCGGCACTGCGTCGCTTTAACTGACAATTGCGCGGTCGTGCGACGTTGTACCCAAACAAAATTTGCATCCTTTTTTTCCCACAAACAGAGCTTTCTTTTGGTGGTATTTGATTATCGCTGTGTCATTTCTGATCGCCGCTATAAACAAAAGAAGAGCGACAATTTTGCAAAAAAAAAACGAATTTCTTACTTTTTGCTAAAAATACAAATCCAAAAAAAATATAAATTTTTTTTTCTTCGGTTTTGGCCGATTTATATTCTTCCTCATATTTGTGATAAAAAAACGCAATCACCGATAATTGATTGGTTTGCGCAAAAGTGGCCGCGTTTATGGATGATGAGAATTCATTTTTGGGGTTTTTATTTTTTTTTTTTTTTTTACAAGTAATGGCGGCGATCTGCGATTTTTAGCGGTACTGCGATATTTCAGCGGACATGTCAGAACATTTTGACACTTTTTTGGGACCATTGGCATTTATACAGCGATCAGTGCTATGAAAATGCACTGATTACTGTGTAAATGCCATTGGCTTGAAGGGGTTAACCTGCAGGGGGTGCTCTAAGGGTTAACTATGTTCCCTGGGCGTGTTCTAACTGTATGGGGACTGCCCTAGCTGGGGAAGGGAAGTGGTCACAGCTTCCATGTAGAGGAAGGCTGTGATCACAGCCCTTCCCCCCTCACAGAACGGAGATCCATGTTTACTTACACGGACCTCCGTTCTTTCACTCCGGGGGGGCATCGCGGGTGGCCGGCGGAGATCGAATCCGCCACACCCGCTCCCTGGCCCTCCCCGGACACAGTGAGTGTGCGGGCGCGCCTCCGGTGGCGCACGCAAGCTCACTGGGCGCGATCTCGCAGCCGCCGTCATATGACGGCAATTTGCGCAGGAGCGCCACACTGTCGCCGTCAATTGCCAACCAGCAGTCGGCAAGCGGTTAAATATGTCATCAGAAAAATATGTGGACTGATAGATCTCTGAATGCCATTAAAGACAAATTCATTCAGCCTGACAGTTCACTCAGTGCAGACAGTTCAGACAGTGCAAACAGTGTCACAGTTCACAATGGCCAGATGTCAATCCTGCAGATCAATGGTTCTCAACTCCTGTCCTCAGGACCCACCAACAGGCCAGATTTTAAGTATTACCTTTAAGACTAGAATACTGCAATCACTGAGCAGCAAATGATATCACCTGTGATATATTTCAGTTATCCTGCAAACCTGGCCTGTTAGTGGGTCCCGAGGACAGGAGTTGAGAGCCACTGCTCTAGATGGGCCAAATGGCAATCCCTCCACCGAACACCAGTGTCACATCCTACTCACTGGATGGATATGATCCCCATAACAGAGATCAAATGTGCTCACATCAATCCTCCAGCAATAGCCACGGCTATATCCTGGTCCTGGACTCCGGCTGGCTTGCTTCAAGGGTGTAGATGGTGGAAAAAGAAGGGGGAGGACTCCAATGGTGAAGTATGGTTGATTTATTGTATGAAAACTACAGCATATTCCAATTTATGCAAGGTAGAGAAAAGAGGGAAGCATTGGATTCCAATTGCGTTCCTCCTGCGTTCCAGCGAGCAGAACTGACGTGCTGGACTGGCCACCCAAGCATGAATTGGAATATGCTGTAGTTTTTATACAATAAAGCAACATACATACCCAATAGAGGACAGGAAAGGGAGATTACTAAACTCATATTATTGCTGCACACTGTAGTCACTCCGATGATTAATCCACTTATATACAGCCTGAGGAATAAAGAATTGAAAAAAGTTGTTCCAAACTCACCTGAAACATTTTGATAATGTATTCCAGGAAAGAGTAACAATTATATTCCATTTATAATAGATTTACATCATAGTGATAGACCAATCTTTCCACCTAACAAATGCTATTTCTTAAACATTTTAGTATTTAACACTATACCAGCAGCCATTTTGACAGGATTCTTTTAAAATTGCTGCTGGTATAGTGTCTATTGATTGAATAGGGTATTGGCAACAGACATGGCTAGAGATTAGCAAAATGGCTGCCGGATGACTTCCAGTTTTGTCAATTCCAGCCGAAAGTGATGCAACAAAATGGTAGCCGCAATAACTAGCTGGGATTAGGAGCCATACCCTTGGTCATCTCCATCTATGTTCAAGCACGTTGGGATTATATTACCTGTCTAATTAACCAGCGCAGTTGAGTGCCTTATATGTGAGTGCAATACCTCTATTTTATTTGTTATTATAGCTTTAAAGAGGGCACTAGATATATTTTATTTATTTACACGTACTGCTGTATGAGAGTATGCTACACTGAAAGGAGTTATTGGAGATCAAGAGCGGAGCGGAGATGCACATATACACATGCTTACTTAGACCCACTGGTAAAACAGGGATCTAAGTATAAGGCGAGCTGCCATCTAATTATCGGTGAGGGAGTGTTTATGTTATGAACTGCTGAGTTATTATATATTACTGGTAATCTTTTATGGATTGGATCCACTTTCACTGTTTCATTTGTGAATAGGGATGGGTCGAATACCCCCCGGTTCAGTTTGCACCACAACATGCGAACATACAAAAAATTTGTGCAAACATTCGAACACTGTTAAAGTCTATGGAACCCGGACATGAAAAATCAAAAGTGCTAATTTTAAAGGCTTATATGCAAGTTATTGCCATAAAAAGTGTATGAGGACCCGGGTCTTGCCCTAGGGGACAATGTATTAATGCAAAAAAAGTTATTAAATCAATTGTTTTTTCAGGAGCAGTGATTTTAATAATGCTTAAAGTGAAACAATAAACAGAAAAATATGCCTTTAAATAATGTGCCTGGGAGGTCCACTAAGTCTGCATGTAAATGGGCACACCTCTGTGAAGTTTAGAACAGTTCTACCGCAAAATGACATTTGTAAAGGAAAAAATGTCATTTAAAATCACTCGCGGCTGTAATGTATTGTTGGTTCCTGGCAATATAGATAAAATCACTGAAAAAATTTGTGTAGGGTCCCCCCCAGTCCATACCAGGCCCTTTGGGTCTGGAATAGATTTTAAGGGGAACCCCGTGCCAAAATTTAAAAAAAAAATGACTTGGGGTCCCTCCTAAAATACAAACCAGACCCTTATCCAAGCTTGCAACCTGGCCAGGCAGGATAGGGGGGGCGGATGAGCATCCCCCCTGTACCGTACCAGGCTACATGCCCTCAACGTGGGAAGTATGGGTGCTTTGGGGCAGGGGGGCTCTGCGCCCCCCACCTGAAAGCACATTGTCCCCATGTTGATGGGGACAAAAGGCCTCTTTCCCACAACCCTGAGCTTTGGTTGTTGGGATCTGCGGAATCTGGAAGCCCCCTTTAAAAAGGGACCCCCAGATCCCAGCCCCTCCCCTATGTGAATTAGTATCGGGTACATCGTACCGCTACTAATTCACCAAAAAGTGTCAAAAATGAAAAAAACACAGGAGACAATTAGGGACAAGTACTTAATTAAAAAAGAAAAAGAAAGTGCCCCCGTTGTAATCCATCGTCAATCACGGTGCACAACGGAGCCAAATAAAAAACACAACAGCTCCTCCTCCATGAGAGGGCTCCCGTCGACTGAGCTCTCTTTGATTTGACAGTTTATTTATAGTCAAGGGCGGGTCCACCCGGTGACATAATTGAGTGACCCACCCCTCTGACGTCACATGATGTCTGAAGGGGCGGGATCACCCTTTACATCACCGGGTGGCTGTGGCCTTGCATATAAATAAACTGTCAAAACACTGCAAGCGCAGATAGAGGCAGCCCTCCCATGGAGGAGCTGTGCACGCCCTCATCTCGCCATGCATTATGGGGTGCTCAGCTGCAAAGTCGCCGCAAACACCCCATAATGTTCACACTTGTGAATAAGGATGGGTGAATGGTTCAGCCCGAGCATAAGTTCGGGCCAAACTTTTGTTGTTTGGTCATTCGGCGAACATCCATACAAATAGGTCATTTGACCGTTTGTTCGGCACCCGAACCGACCAAAATTCATTGTGGCTCTGAACAGTGCATTGCAAGCCCTGACTGGCTGAAGCAGTGAAAGCTTCAGCCAATGAGGGCACAGAGCACTGCCAGAGTCATGATTGAACACTGTCATCATGACTCTATAAAATCATGGCTCATTCCCGCTCCACAGTATAAAAGTATTCTTTCAATGGCAGCCATTTTCACTGTGATTTCGGCATGGAGAGAGATAGAACAGGGCTCTGTTCAGTGCTATTAGTTAGTTAGTGTGCTATATTGTGCTATTGTGCTTCAATTGTCAGTGTAGAATATTAGTTTAGTGTCAGTCTAGGGATAGTGTGAGTGTAGTGAGGACCATCATTCAGCTTTGCATAGTGTGCAGCTAGAGTAGGGACAGCTAGGATAGTTTCACTGTAGTGTAGTGAGACTGTGTCATTCATACATACATCAGTGTATATGTAGAGTAGGGACAGATCAGATAGTTTCAGTGTAGTGTAGTGAGTCTGTGTTGCTAATCTTTACATTAGTGTTTAGCTAGAGTAGGAACAGTTCAGAAAGTGTCAGTGTAGTGACGGTTGAACACAGTCTATTTGATCGCGTTACTGCAAGTTTAACGCCATTTACTTCTGTGCGCATTATTGCAAGTTTAACGCCATTTACTTCTGTGTGCGTTACTGCCAGTTTAACGCCATTTACTTCTGTGTGCGTTACTGCCAGTTTAACGCCATATAGTTTCATGCATTACTGCCAGTTTAATGCCATATAGTTTCATATGTTACTGCCAGTTTAATGCCATATAGTTCTGTGTGCATTACTGCCAGTTTAAGGCCATAACATTTTGTGCGTTACTGCCAGTTTAACGCCATATACTTCTGTGTGTGTTACTGCCAGTTTAACGCCATTTATTTCTGCGTGCGTTACTGCCAGTTTAACACCATACAATTCTGTGTGCGTTACTGCCCATTTAACGCCATATAGTTTTGTGTGTTACTGCAAGTTTAACTCCATTTACTTCTGTGTGCTTTACTGCCAATTTAATGTCATTTACTTCTGTGTGCGTTACTGCCAGTTTAATGCCATTTACTTCTGTGTGCATTACTGCCACTTTAACGCCATACAGTTTTGTGCATTACTGCCAGTTTAGCACCGTTTACTTCTGTAGGTGTTGCTGTCAGTTTAACACCATTTATGTCTGTGTGCGTTACTTCCAGTTTAACGCCATATCGTTTCGTGCGTTACTGCCAGTTTAGCGCCATTTACTTCTGTGGGTGTTGCTGCCAGTTTAACGCCATTTACTTCTGTGTGTGTTACTGCAAGTTTAACGCCATATAGTTTTGTGTGTTACTGCAAGTTTAACGCCATTTACTTCTGAGTGTTTTACTGCCAGTTTAATGCCATTTACTTCTGTGTGCGTTACTGCCAGTTTAATGCCATTTACTTCTGTGTGCGCTACTGCCAGTTTAACGCCATATAGTTGTGTGCGTTACTGCCAGTTTACCGCCATTTACTTCTGTGGGTGTTGCTGCCAGTTTAACGCCATTTACTTCTGTGTGCGTTACTGCCAGTTTAACGCCATATAAATTTGTGCGTTACTGCTAGTTTAACACCATTTGCTTCTGGGTTAGTTACTGCCAGTTTAACACCATTTACTTCTGTGTGCGTTACTGCCAGTTTAACACCATATAGTTTTGTGAGTTACTGCCAGTTTAACACCATATACTTATGTGCACTTTACTGCCAGTTTAACGCCATTTACTTCTGTGTGCGTTACTGCCAGATTAATGCCATATAGTTTTGTGCGTTACAGCCAGTTTAGCGCCATTTACTTCTGTGGGTGTTGCTGCCAGTTTAACACCATTTACTTCTGTGTGCGTTACTGCCAGTTTAACGCCATTTACTTCTGTGGGTGTTGCTGAGAGTTTAATGCCATTTACTTCTGTGTGTGTTACTGCCAGTTTAACGCCATATAGTTTTGTGTGTTACTGCAAGTTTAACACCATTTACTTCTGTGTGCTTTACTGCCAGTTTAACGCCATTTACTTCTGTGTGCGTTACTGCCAGTTTAACGCCATTTACTTCTGTGTGCGTTACTGCCAGTTTAACGCCATATAGTTTTGTGCGTTACTGCCAGTTTAATGACATTTACTTCTGTGTGAGTTACTGCAAGTTTAACGCCATATAGTTCTGTGTGCATTATTGCCAGTTTAACGCCATATAGTTTTGTCTGTTACTGTCAGTTTAACGCCATATAGTTTTGTGTGCGTTACTGCCAGTTTAATGCCATATAGTTTTGTGTGTTTCTGCAAGTTTAATGCCATATAGTTTTTTGTGTGTTACTGCGAGTTTAATGCCATATAGTTCTGTGTACAGATTGCCACTTCTTCTTTACATTTTCTAATAACCCATTTACTTCTGTGTGCGTTACTGCCAGTTTAACACCATTTACTTCTGTGTGCATTACTGCCAGTTTAACACCATATAGTTTTGTGAGTTACTGCCAGTTTAACACCATATACTTCTGTGCACGTTACTGCCAGTTTAACGCCATTTACTTCTGTGTGCGTTACTGCCAGTTTAACGCCATATAGTTTTGTGCGTTACAGCCAGTTTAGCGCCATGTACTTCTGTGGGTGTTGCTGCCAGTTTAACACCATTTATGCATTTCATAATGTTTTTAGTCCTCGCCGCCCAGGGTTGTCAGCTTCCCCCTCCCATCAGCAGCGTCTGCATCACATGTTGGATGATTACCTCAGAGTGAAAACGGAGATGGACAGCTTTCCAGTGTACGATCCACTGGCTTACTGGGTCATGAGAATAGACCACTGGCCAGAACTTGCCCAGTATGCTATTGAGTTGTTGGGCTGCCCTGCATCCAATGTGCTTTCAGAATGGGCAGGAGGTTTCGTTACTGATCATAGAACGCTTCTGTCCACAGACTCCATGGACCGTTTGACTTTTATAAAAATGAATCAGTCCTGGATTACCAGCTATGAAGCCCCTGATGCTGATGTCACTGATTATTTTTTTTGGGATGTGGAATCTCTGCAGGACTTCAAGGCTGCCTAGCTTTGAGGGTGTTCAATCATTTCATCTAGAAGAATGCTTTTGGTATAGGTTTCATGGGCACAATTAACACCCAAAGACCAATTTTTCAGCACCTGTTTGACAGGGGCATATCATTGTAATTTTTTTGCCTTCATCAAGAGCACCTATGTATGGTTACGGTGGGAAGGCACCACCAACACCCAAAGACTGATTTTTCTGCTCCTGTTTGACAGGTGCATATCATTGAAATTTTTTTTACAGAAAGGCCAATTCTTGCCTTCATGAAGAGCACCTCTACAGGGTTATGGTGTGAAGGCACCACCGACACCCAAAGCCCAATTTTTCCCACACCCGTTACTTCTATCCAAAGTCAAAGTGACACCAGAATTTATCCAAAAAATCTCTAATCTTGTTCCCAGTGCACTAAATTGTGGCCTCATCATACACACTTCCTCCCCAGCTGTTGCTGAGCCTAATAGAGGCAGCTTGCAGGGAAAATGTCATTTTTTGGCTTTATAAATGCAATTATTGCTGCAGCAGATTCTAGACATGGTACAAATCTGCCACTTTACAGTTAGACTAAGGGGATCCCCCAGGCACTATATTGGAAGGAATTTTTCATTTTTATGCTTTCACTTTAAAAATCAAAAAATCACTTCTCATTTAACCACTTCCATACAGGACACATTTACACCCCCTTCCTTACCAGACCAATTTTCAGCTTTCAGCACTCTCACACTTTAAATGACAATTACTCAGTCATGCAACACTGTACCCAAACAAAATTTTTATCATTTTTTTCTCACAAATAGAGCTTTCTTTTGGTGGTATATAATCACTGCTGGGTTATTTATTTTTTCCAATATAAGCGAAAAAGTAGCGAAAATTTTGAAAAAAAAAACACTTTTTTTTAGTTTGTATTGAAAAATTTTGCAAAAAAGTAATTATTCTTCATAAATTTGGGCGATAATTTATACTGCTACATATCTTTGGTAAAAATAACCCAAATTAGTGGATATTATTTGGTCTCTGTGAAAGTTATAGAGTCTACAAGCTATGGTGCCAATCATTGAAAATTGATCACACCCGATGTACTGACCACCTATCTCATTTCTTGAGACCCTAACAAGCCAGGAAAGTACAAATACCCCCCAAATGACCCCTTTTTGGAAAGTAGACATTCCAAGGTTTTTAGTAAGGGGCATGGTGAGTTTTTTGAAGTTGTAATTTTTTCCCACAATTCTTTGCAAATGAAGAATTTTTTTTTTTTTACACAAAATTGTTAAACAACAAGTTATTTCTCACACACAGCATATGCATACTTGCAATGACACCCCAAAATACATTCTGCTAATGAAAAAACGTTTTAAAAAGTTATGTTTGATTTTTTTTCACAAAAAAAAAA
>BLSH010060268.1:57897-67945 GCA_018402905.1 Glandirana rugosa
CATGGGCTCATGGACAGTGAACGGGTAGTCTCATGGGTTCATGGACAGTGAACGGAGGTACTCGGGTACTCTGATGGGCAAGTGACAGGTACTTGGGTACTCTGATGGGCAAGTGACAGGTACTCGGG
This sequence comes from Glandirana rugosa, assembly GCA_018402905.1. NCBI lineage: Eukaryota > Metazoa > Chordata > Amphibia > Anura > Ranidae > Glandirana > Glandirana rugosa. The sequence goes on from BLSH010060268.1 coordinate 58,026, forward strand.
TACTCAGATGGGCAGGTGACAGGTACTCGGGTACTCTGATGGGCAAGTGACAGGTACTCTGATGGGCAGGTGACAGGTACTCTGATGGGGTGTGACAGGTACTCTTTATTGGAGGGGGGGGCAATCAGTGTGCTTGGTGCTGACAGTAAGCGGTAACGAGCTGTTACCGCTATCTCCTCCTCACACACGATCGGTGTGTGAAGGGGAGAACCCGTTAACAGCTCGTTACCGCGGATTCCCGTCATTTTGTGACCGGCTGTGATTGGACACAGCCGGTCACGTGGTAAAGAGCCAATACTATTGGCTCTTTACCGTGATCGGGGTTGGGCTTTGTCCGAGGGACAAGCCCGACCCCCGATCGCCGCGCTGCGCGCCCCCTGGGGCGCACGCGAGCGGCGTGCACGCCGCTCAGTCGCCATTGTTGTCAGTGACCGGCTGTGATAGGACACAGCCGGTCACGCGGTAAAGAGCCAATTTTATTGGCTCTTTACCCCGATCACGGAAGGCCGGGGTCCCGAGGGACACGGCCGGTCCCCGATCGCGGCGAAAACAAGAGGACGTCATATGACGTCCACTTAGGATGGGGAGTCCACCTTGCCGACGTATATTTACTATACGTCGGTAAGGAAGTGGTTAAAAATTATGTTTTTTACAAACTTTTTTTTCATTGATACATGTCTCCCAGGGCTGGGCCCAGACCCCTATAACCCCTATAACCATTGTATGCCCAATTACTTGCATATAAGCCTTCAAAATGGACAGTTTTGATTTTTGACATTCAGGTCCCATTGCCTTTAATGGGGTTTGTTATTTGGGTCCGAACTTTCGCGGTGTTTGAAAATTCTGGTGCGAACTGAATAGGGGTCTGTTCGGCCCATCCCTATTTGGGAATAGCCATTGTTACTTTTAGACAAATGATTGTTACACTGTTATATATTTACTCACTGATTATATGGTTATTTTGTTGCAAATTGCACTGCACTACATAGATGGTTTAATTTACACTGAAGTGAGTGAGAACACGTTTTGAGTGATGAGCAGCAACTTGATTATTTATTGATTATTATTATTTTTATTCAGTTTGAACATTTTTATTCACTTTGATTATTTTTACCCAGTTTTGATTTTCTAAGATCAATATAATTTTGGGATGATATCATATGTTTGTTTGTGCTGATTGAATATGTAGCTATTTAAAACTATACCAACAGCCATTTTTGACAGGCTTCTTTTGTGTGGTATAGTGTGTCTATTGATTGAATATGGTACTAGCAACAGACCTGGCTAGACATTAGTAAAATGGTTGCTGGATGACTTTCAGTTTTGTCACATCAAGCTGGAAGTGATGCAGCAAGATAGCCGCCACAATAACTATTTATTTTCTGACATTTTCTGGCCCTCATTAATTGCAGCTTTAGGCCCCTTTCACACTGGGGGCGGTGGAACATTAGCGGTAAATCCCTGCTAGTCACAGTGGGGATTTACCGCTGTTAGAGTGGCGCTACGGCGGCGGGAGTGGTGCGCTTTTAACCCCCCACAAGGGGTTAAACGTGGTTAAAAGTGCCCACTCTCTGCACTTCCGAGGCGGTGCACAGCCGCTTCGGAAGCGCTGCCCATTGTTTTCAATGGGCAGGGGCGATGGAGGAGCGGTATATTACCGCTCACCGCTCTGCCCCAAATATGCTGCTTGCAGGACTTTTTGTAACGTCCTGCAAGCGCACCACCCCAGTGTGAAAGCACTCTGGCTTTCACATTGGGTGGATTGGGCTGGACTTTTGAGGCACTTTACAGGCACTATTTTTAGCTAAATAGCGCCTATAAAGTGCCTCAGTGTGAAAGTAGCCTGAATCCATCATTTGTAAAGTAAATACATGATGCCCAGATGTCAGCTGCCCTTCTTTATGTCCCTTGCTCTTCTTTATGTTTCCTGAGGATGTCCCTTGCATAGACAAAACATGTAGGGGCGGGGGGCTTGTGGCCTATGAGATCATCACATCTGCTGGTGTACAGCAGCGTGGTGTTTTTGAGCTTTTGTTACCCTGATATGCTTGTGATTATGCTTGCATGAAATAAATTGGTGTTTTTAGCAATTTTACTGTATGGTCCTTTGTATTTTCCTCTGAATTTTACTGTGGAAAATTGCTCTTTCTGGACAGCCAGTGGAGGATCTTGGGGCGAGGTGGTTGTTGCCATACTCTGGTGTTATTTGCATTCAATGTATCCTGTGCTAGTGATATCTTATAATCCAGAGATCATGGTTATCCGGTAAGGGAATTTATATACCTATGTCCGAGGTGGTTTGGGACTAAAACACACAGAACTGTGGCATTTCATTTCATTTTGGCCTCCTAGTGGAACCCTGAATATTCCTATGGGAGTGGACTTTCATTTCTATTATATTGTTGTTTGATTTATACTGAATATGGTTTTATTTTTCCAATATATTGGTGCTTTTATTTATTGATGTTGATTAGAGTTTAGCGAACACCTGGAAGTTCAGGTTCGGCTGGTCCGACCGAACTATGGGAAAAAGTCCGGGTTCGGCACCGAACGTTGCCCGAACTTTATCCCGGACCCCGAACCCCATTGAAGTCAATGGGGACCCGAACTTTTAGGCACAAAAATGGAAGTAACAAAGTCCTGGTAAGTGCTAGAGGGCTGCAAAAGGAAGTAAAATGGGGGTAAGAGTAGGGCAAGTGCCCTACAAAAAAATGGGGATAGGGAAAATAAATTAAAATCAAATAAAAAAAATGGGAAGGGGGGGTGGATGTGGAGTAGGAGTCTAGAGGTTGACTAGGCCGTGACCGTGGCAGTGTAGGTGGAAGTGGCGGTGTTCGAGGAGGAGGAGGTAGCCAACACTGCTTTTTTTTGTTTGTTTGTTTATAATTGGGGTAGCCCCCAAAACACACGTTCAGACAATACACTGGCTGCAGGGCAGGCCAGCACCTCCAAGGCATAAAGGGCAAGCTCAGGCCATGTGGCCAATTTGGAGACCCAGAAGTTGAATGGGGCAGACCCATCAGTCAGTACGTGTAGGCGTGTGCACACATACTCTTGCACCATGTTGCTGAAATGCTGCCTCCTGCTAAGACGTTGTCTATCAGCTGGTGGTGCTGTTTGTTGTGGCGGGCTGCTGACAAAGCTTTGCCACATTTCGGCCATGCTAACCCTGCCTTCTGAGGTGCTCCAAAGTATGGGAGAAGCTCTGGAGAAAGCCTGGAGGCGAGCATGGGAGGAGGTGACAAGGGAGCTAGAGAGCAGGAGGCCTTGGGAGGACCGAACTTGGATGGTATTTTGAGACTAGTTGTGAATGGCATTGCTGCGCATTGTTCATCAGCATGTAACCAACACTATGGTCGAATAATTCTGTTGACTCCTCTGTGCATGATGGTGGGGCTGCGGAAGGAGTAACTGTGGACAAGGAGCGGGTGGAATAGGCCACTTTGGCAGCTGCATTGGAAGACAAACTAGTATTAGCCTGGGTGACAGAGAATAAGGATGATGAGGACGGCTTAGTTATCCACTCCATCAACTCTTCTGCATGTTGTGGCTCAATAACACAGCCAACAGCAGAACAAAAAAGACAAGTGTAACCTGCCTGTAGAGGATGTACCATGTCCACCACCACCAATTTTCACTGTAAAGACAGAGGCTGCTTGCCCTCTTTTTTTCAACTTAAGCTTTTATTGATTAGTAATAGTAATACAGTAAATACGATAGTATAGTTTACATTCGTAAGTAAGCATAAAGAGTACATATGTAGAAAAAAGTAGCAGGCATTGCTATTCAAACTAGTTATCGAGAACCTTGTATATATGTAATGTAAGAATAACAGTGGAGGTCACACACAGACAACTGAGCAGGGGTTTACTGCGAGAGCGGAACGCGCCGGCCCTGAGAGTGGGTAAGCGCCTCCCGCTAACACAGTGCAGCATGAAAAAAGCTAAGTAGCCGTTAGCTAATGGAAGCAGATAGATACAATGAAACCTTTAAAATCCGTTCAAAGTCGCTCGAGTAGTGACTCTGCTTAGTGTTGCAGGTTACACTTGGGGTGTTGTAACCAACGGATCCATCTTCTCTGGAAGAGTGGGACTTGCAGGTGTGCCTTGGCATACATGAATTCCATGAGACATTGGTTGTTTAATGAAGAGTGTATGTCCCCTATGGATGGGGGATCTGTTGATTTCCATCTCCTAGCTACGGAAAGTCTGCCGGCAATAAGAACATGGGTTGCAAGAGCATGAGTGCCAAATGGCCAAGACTCCATGTCCAATCCAAATAGAATGAGTTGAGCAGAGAGGGTTATAGGCAAACTCATCAGGTCCGACAGGAACTTTGCTACTTCAGACCAAAAATTGGTCAGTTTGGGGCAGGACTACCATATGTGCATGGACGTACCTATCATACCACAGGATCTCCAGCAAAGAGCTGAGTGTGTTGAATATATATTGGCAAGTTTTGCTGGAGTAAGATACCAGTTGTGCAATAACTTTTGGACTCCTTCCCAGTGGGTGAGACATTTGGAGACTTTTAATGGGAGTCGCAAGGAACTAAGCCACTCCTGGAGGGTGTACGTGCATTGTAGCTGGTGTTCCCATTTAAGGAAGCTGCTTGGCTTTGTGTCAGTATATTTATCCGTCAGTAGCTTGTAGAAGAAAGAAATGCCTTTTTTCGTGGGCTGAGTATTGAGGAAGAAACGTATGACATGCTTCATAAGCGGGTTGCTGGAGCGAGAGCATTTGGAGAGAAAGGAGCGAACTCTGAGGTATTTGAAAAGATCTATAGATGGGATTTGGAATTTATTCTGCAAATGTGGAAACGAGAGGAGTTTGTTGTGATCATATAACAGGGCTAATGAAGATATTCCTGCTTGCGCCCAGTTGGCAAGGGAGATGTCTGGCATGACGGCCTGAAGCGTTAGAACTGATAAATATTTGAGCACTTCTGGCGAGATTCCACCCGCAGATTGCAAGAGTGAGTGCCACACTGTGGTTGTTGCGTTCACAGAATACAGGAAGTTGTGTTGCTTTTGTTTCTGGAGCAATAGGCTGAAAAGGGTATGCTTAGGGTCTGTTGTTAATGCTGCAGACTCAATTTGTAGCCATGGAAAACGTGTGGTTGGAGCCCACCAGCTTTTTGCTTGTCCAAGAATAGTTGCCTTATAATAAGCGCTGATGTCCGGTGCTCTCATGCCACCTACAGCCGTAGGTGAGCACAGAGTAGCTCTTTTAATCCTCGGATGTTTATTGTTCCATATGAATGAAGACACAAGTGCTTGTAATTTACCAATCTGAGATCTTAAAAAGGGTACAGGTAGAGTCCGGAAAAGATAGAGTATGTGTGGAAATAAATACATTTTGGACAGAACTATACGCCCCACCCAGGAAGCTTTGACATTTTTCAAATTATGTGTCACCTTGTGTAACTTGTCCAACAATTGAGCAAAATTTTGTGATAGCATACGGGAGGAGGGTGCAATCAAAGAGATCCCCAGGTATGGAAGTGTCGAATTAGGAGCCCAGGAGAAGGATGTGATATTTGTGACGCCACTTTTGGATTTGGGATCAAGATTTACACCTATCATAGCTGATTTGGAATAGTTAATTTTGTATAGGGAAGCCTTGCTAAATAGGTCTAGTGTTTGATGTAGATGTGGCAGCAACAGCAGAGGATCTGTGATGGAGATGATCACATCATCTGCGTAGAGACTGATTTTATGTTCGCAGGAGGTAATGGACACCCCATGGATAGAATCATGTGAGCGAATGGCCACCGATAAGGGTTCCATAATTAAAGCGAAGATTAATGGAGACAGTGGGCAGCCCTGACGTGTGCCATTAGAAATTCTAATAGGTTCAGAGAAAATCCCCAAAGAGAGCACTCTGGCATTTGGAGCTGAGTACAGAGCCATGATGGCTCCTAGAAGTGTGCCTGATATGCCAAATTTTAGTAGTACCGCTTTCAAGAAGCTTCAATCTACCCTGTCGAACGCCTTCTCTGCGTCACTGCTTGCCCTCTTTTAGTGAATTGGGAGCATCTGCCTCTCCTTGGTGGCCTTCCGGACATGATGGGGATTTTTTTCAACAACGCACTAAACTGAATTACAGTCAGGTCCATAAATATTGGGACATTGACACAATTCTAATCTTTTTGGCTCTATACACCACCACAATGGATTTGAAATGAAACGAACAACAATGTGATTTAACTTTCAGCTTTAAATTGAGGGTATTTACATCCAAATTAGGTGAACGGTGTAGGAATTACAACAGCTTGTATATGTGCCTCCCACTTTTTAAGGAACCAAAAGTAATGGGACAATTGGCTGCTCAGCTGTTCCATGGCCAGGTGTGTGTTATTCTGTCATTATCCCATTTACAAGGAGCAGATAAAAGGTCCAGAGTTCATTTCAAGTGTGCGATTTGCATTTGGAATCTGCTGCTGTCAACTCTCAATATGAGATCCAAAGAGCTGTCACTATCAGTGAAGCAAGCCATCATTAGGCTGAAAAAACAAAACAAACCCATCAGAGCGATAGCAAAAACATTAGGTGTGGCCAAATCAACTGTTTGGAGCATCCTTAAAAAGAAAGAATGCACCGGTGAGCTCAGCAACACCAAAAGACCAGGAAGACCACAGAAAACAACTGTGGTGAATGACCAAAGAATTCTTTCCCTGGTGAAGAAAACACCTTTCACAAAAGTTGGCCAGATCAAGAACACTCTCCAGGAGGTAGGTGTATGTGTGTCAAAGTCAACAATCAAGAGAAGACTTCACCAGAGTAAATACAGAGGGTTCACCACAAGATGTAAACAATTGGTGAGCCTCAAAAACAGGAAGGCCAAATTAGAGTTTGCCAAACAACAACTAAAAAAGCCTTCACAGTTCTGCAACAACATCCTATGGACAGATGCGACCAAGATCAACTTGTACCAGAGTGATTGGAAGAGAATAGTATGGAGAAGGAAAGGAACTGCTCATGATCCAAAGCATACCACCTCATCAGTGAAGCATGGTGGTAGTAGTGTCATGGAATGGGCATGTATGGCTGCCAATGGAACTGGTTCTCATGTATTTATTGATGATGTGATTGCTGACAAAAGCAGCAGGATGAATTCTGAAGTGTTTCGGGCAATATTATCTGCTCATATTCAGCCAAATGCTTCAGAACTCATTGGACAGAGCTTCACAGTGCAGATGGACAATGACCCAAAGCATACTGCGAAAGCAACCAAAGAGTTTTTAAGGGATAGAAGTGGAATGTTATACAATGGCCAAGTCAATCACCTGACCTGAATCTGATTGAGCATGCATTTCACTTGCTGAAGACAAAACTAAAGGGAAAATGCCCCAAGAACAAGCAGGAACTGAAGACAGTTGCAGTAGAGGCCTGGTAGAGCATCACCAGGGATGAAACCCAGTGTCTGGTGATGTCTATGCGTTTCAGACTTCAGGCTGTAATTGACTGCAAATGATTTGCAACCAAGTATTAAAAAGTGAAAGTTTGATTTATGATTGTTAATCTGTCCCATTACTTTTGGTCCCTTAAAAAGTGGGAGGCACATGTACAAACTGTTGTAATTCCTACACTGTTCACCTGATTTGGATGGAAATACCCTCAAATTAAAGCTGAAAGTCTGCAGTTAAAGCATATCTTGTTTGTTTCATTTCAAATCCATTGTGGTGGTGTATAGAGCCAAAAAGATTAGAATTGTGTTGATGTCCCAATATTTATGGACCTGACTGTATATGCTGTACACCGCCAAATGCACTATATATATATAGTCTACACTGAATGCAGTATATATATATATATATATATATATATATATATATATACATATATATTTACTATACTGTATATATATATATATATATATATATATTCTTACACGGCCTAAACAGACTTCATATACTATACACTGAATGAGCTGTATATATAGTATGCAGGCGGTCCCCTAGTTACAAATATCCAACTTACAAACGACCCCTACTTACAAACGGAGGGAGACAACAGGAAGTGAGAGAAAATCTACCCCTAGGGAGGGAAATTCACTCTTGCAAGAGTTATTATGGGAAAAAGATGTCTCCACTGATGCGTTCTCACCAATCCTTGTTTCCACAACAACCCAACATTTTTAAAATCCAGTTATCATTGGAACAGAAAGTGAGGTGAAATCTTCTGAACAGAAACATACCATATATACTCGAGTATAAGCCAACCCGAATATAAGCCAATGCACCTAATTTTACCACAAAAAATAGGAAACCGTATTGACTCGAGTATAAGCCTAGGGTGGAAAATGCAGTAGCTACTGGTAAATTTCAAAAATAAAGCCAGAACACAGGTATTGTAGCCAGAACACAGGTAGGGTTGGAGCGGCTGACATGGAGTCTGAAGAAGAGAAGAGAGACGGTACTGTGCTCCCTGTCCCTGTGTAATGCCGATTGCCAGTGTAATGGCCCCTGTGTAATGCCAATTGTCAGTGTAATGTATCTTGCTACTATGCTTCATTCATATGAAGATCAAAGAGATAAGCTTTGATCAGGATATGACAGGAGACAAAACAACCTAATCAGTAAACATTTTATTTGATTACATTTGTTCATATTTAACCCTTAATGAAACCCTAGTTTACCCTAAGTATCCCTATTTAACGTCAACTTATTTTTTCTGCCTGTTTTATTTTTTATAATGCATATTAGTTAATATACTGTACGTATAAACCTTTTTACATTTTTGCTTATCTAGTACATTCATTTATTTTTTCATGTGGCATTAAAAATGTGCAAAATGTTTTTTTAAAAAGCCTTTTATTCGTTTGTAAAGAACTCCTCAATGGTTTGTGCCAAAAGTTGAATCCCACTGTCATTATAAACTTGACAAGTTATTAAATAAAATGTATGCTTTTTATCTACAGTGACACAAATGTGTAAAGAGGAAAAAGTTGTGTTTTTTTCTTTTCTTTTCTTTTTTGCTTGTTTTGTCTATACATTGCATAGACAAAGAATACATGTTGAAAGACAAAATTACCAAAATTCACACGAAGAGATCAATCGACTGTATGTATTTCGTAAGTAATGACAAAGTTACCACCAAATAAAATGCATAGCATGTAAAAATTGTTATGGTCCATAAGGGATATACAGTACAAGTGCAAAGCGGAAGAAATAAAGTCATCACTGAGTAGTAGTGTATTGTGGTGATTTTAAACATACAAAACATATGTGAGATTATGTACAGAAATTGATAGAGATGAACTATTACTGGGTAGTGCTTCTGTTGTATGTAACAGAATTTGTTGATATCTGTGGAGCACACTGACATATTGTTAACATTTAAAAAATACACTATGTCCCCAGTGGACAGTACAGAACTAGTGTTGAGCGAACCCGGACTGTAGCGTTCGGGTCCGTACCGAACTTTTAGGTGTCCGGGACCCGGACCCGACATTTCAAAAAACGTTCGGGTTCGGTCCGGGGTTCTGCTATTTTACTCCACGTGTTGAGAAGCTGCAGGGCAGCCAATCGACAAGCGTTTCACTGGTTTTCCCTTAGAAGCCATCACAGCCATGCCTACTAATGGCATGGCTGTGATTGGCCAGTGCATCATGTGACCCAGATCCGTACCGACACTACCGAAGATTCCCTTTTGGTCACTTTGCGAACAGCTAACCGACGGGACGTCGAAGAGTTGTGCACCTCATTTTATCGTCTTGGGGCCTGGCTTGGGCTTGCAAAAAACTTTACAGCCCAGGCCCAGGGCCTGTGGATTTTCAAGCCATGCCTGGGCTTGCGATGTCAGGCCCAAGCGAGTTGTGATCAAGACATGACAGGTGACCCCTGTATCACATAAAAAATTTACAATTGTTATACAGTCACACGAGGTGTCTATAGTTGTTTAAGACAATGTATGTTGT
>BLSH010060268.1:117526-128060 GCA_018402905.1 Glandirana rugosa
ATCTCCCGTATTGGACGCAACAGGTACCCACGGTTTAGAACTCCTTAAATAGTACCCACAGGCTTTCCTATCGACAGTTGAAAAGTAATTAGTACTACAGTAAGTATGCCAAGAAATGACGGAGCTTCGATTCGTCTCCCCTAAAGGTCCGGGAGCGATATCAATTGAATCACCGTCACTTTTATACAACACGATTGACTGCGAGACCCGCTTCATTAAGATGTTATCGAAATGGATTATCCCGAAGCATGCCGACGATGGCCCACATTTGGTGGACATGCCCTAGGGTACGTAGGCTATGGACTAGGATATATGCCCTTCTTCGAACTATGTTTCGGGTTAACATAAAACGGGATCCGTACGAAGCCCTATTAGGTAAAGCTATTGTAGAATTACTTCGCCCAGAGCGTCAGTTAGCACAACATATTTTCACTGCCACTAAGTTAACTATAGCGAGGGCCTGGAAATCCCCTCTGCTTAGCTTCGAGGCAGTAAAGAACCGTATGAATGACATCATGATTAATGAAAAGTTGACAGCTATCCTTTCGGACACCCATGATAAATTCCTCAAGATTTGGCACCCATGGACAACGCAGGTTATGCCCTCTAGGTTTGACTATACTTTGCTCCAGATCTGAACCCCCCCGGACCCACGCCCCCTAATGGACCACTCTAATCTCACTTCATTACTACTACTTTAGCTCTCTCCTTTCTATCTTCTATTTTTCTTTTTCTTTCTTTATCTCATTACATTGTATTTATCTTTCCTTATTTCTTTTCCCTCTCCAGGAGGGTTGGTACAGATACCTAATAAAATCGTATTTCTGGTCTGTGGTGATGCTAGTTGAGAATTAAGAAAATGTTATATCTCCTGTGAACACACAGGACGTTTTCAGGGAAATATCTGGCATAGGTTCTAAGCAATATTGCTGTTAAGAGATATTTTGACTTGCTGTACCATGTACTGGGTTATCTATTGTACTATATGTATTTTATGTAACTTCTGGACAATTTCTTAATAAATCTATTGTAAAAGAAAGCTTTGAGTAAATCAACTACCCTAGTCAGGGAAAGATCTGGGCTTGATAGGGTTAGAATAATGTAGTCTGCGAAGAGGCTTATTTTAAATTCTGTATCTTTGATCTTAATGCCTGAAATATCAGAGGACTTGTGAATCATTTGGGCCAGCAGTTCCATCATTAGTGTGAATATGAGAGGGGACAGAGGGCAGCCTTGTCTCGTGCCGTTTGTAATTACAAACGGATCGGAAAAGGTTCCGTTCGCAAAAACTCGAGCATTAGGGTTGGAGTACAATGCAAGAATGACGGAGAGAATATTACCTTGAAAGCCAAATTTTGATAAAGTCTGTTTCAGGTATCCCCAATGGATCCTGTCAAAGGCTTTTTCTGCATCTAATGTCACAAAGATTGACGGAATATTTTTCATTTTTGCGTAATGTATGAGATTTATAATTTTCCTGGTGGCGTCTGGAGCTTGCCTCCCGTGAATGAATCCTACCTGATCTTGATGGATGATGTTAGGCATAATAGAGGCTAATCTCTGTGCCATTAGTTTAGCATATATTTTAAGATCAGTGTTTAGTAGGGATATAGGGTGGAAATTTGTAGGCGAGACCAGATCTTTCCCTGGTTTTGGAATAGTAACAATGTCAGCAGATAGCATTTCATTCGGAAAGGTGCCGGAGGACACAGCAGCGTCAAACACCTGTTTCATGTGTGGTACTAAAGTTTTTCTGAAAAGTTTATAATATTCGGCTGAGTAACCATCAGGTCCTGGGGCCTTGCCGTTGGGGAGAGAGATGATAGTTTTGAGTATTTCAGCCTGAGAAATTGGGGAATTTAAAGCTGCAAGCTGAGTGGGAGAAATTTTAGGGAGATCCACTGAGTCCAGGAATTCTAAAATCCCTGATTTGTTTGGTTGGGGTATTGAGTGATCGTTGTTAAGATTGTATAAGTTGCTATAATACGAGCGGAATGCATTTGCTATGTCTTTCGGAAGGTACATCTTTTCTTTTGAATGGGGGTGTAAGATAAATGGGATTTTTTTTGTTGAATCTGGGTTGCCAATAATTTGCCTGCCTTATTTCCTGAGGCGTAACAATTAGTTTGCCATTTAAATAGATTTCTAGCGTATTTGGCATTGAGGAACGTTCTAAGGGCGTTTCTCTCAGCAAATAATTTGTCACTAGTACTTTGCGTTGGGTTTTCTTTGTTTAATTGTTCTAGGGATTTAATCTTTGAGAGGAGTTTGTTAAGCTGCTGTGTCCTTTGGCGTTTGGCAAGGGAGCTTAATTTAATTAGAATACCCCGGGTATAGGCTTTATGTGCTGTCCATACAATGGTAGGGTTGCTTTCTGCAGTAGCGTTGATTTCAAAATAGTCTTTGAGACTTTTGTCGATATTGGCTGTGTTTTGTGGGATGGAAAGCAGGTGTGTGTCATTTTTCCAGTGGAAGTTTAACGATTGTATTGATTTATCATTCAGATCCAGAGATATGGGTGCATGGTCTGACCATGAGATGGTGTGGATTTCTGTGGCTATGGTGTCTTGTAATATTTGACAGTCTCCTAGGAATAAGTCTATCCTTGAATATGAGCAATGTGGCTTTGAAAAGAAAGTAAAATCTTTCTCCGAGGAGTGTTGGCATCTCCATATATCGAATATGTCATTCTTGTGTAGGAATTGTGACATGTCAGATTTCCTTGTTTTTTTTGGTGATGGCCCTTTAGTGTCCATAGAAGCGTCAGGTGCCATATTAAAGTCTCCACAGACAATTGTGCGTCCCTGTTTGATGTTATTGATTTTTTTCCATACTTTATGTATGAAACGCATTTGTCTTGTGTTTGGCGCATAAACGTTGGCTATCGTGTATGTGGTATTGTTGAGTTCACATATCAGGATGTGATATCTTCCTCGTGGGTCTGAGATTGAATTGATCAATTTAAAGGTCACTGAGTGTTTGATGGCTGTGAGAACTCCTTTAGTTTTGTTTGGAGAGTTAGCGTAAAAAATGTTTGGGAATGCTTTGTGGCTTACAATGGGTGCTTTCCCCTGGCACAGGTGCGTTTCCTGGACGCATAAAATGTCGCATTTGAGTTTGTGTGCTTCTGTCCAAAGGAAGTGCCTTTTGCTCGGATGATTTAGACCCTTAACATTTAGGGAGGAAAATCTTAGAGGCATCTTTAATTTGTCTTTATTTCTGCTATTATTCGAGGTTAACTTGGAATTTTGTGGATTTTACAGTAGGATGTAATAGTTGTGTATATATATGTACTGAACTTACGGTGTGACGTCTGAGCTTCAAAGAAGGCTTCAACCGTTCGAGATGTTAGAGATACCTTGTTGCGTGGAATCTTAGGTTTTATGCTGATAAGCCGATTGTACTGTATGGGAAAAGAGTAACTAGAGAACAAAACAAAAGATAACCTTGTTAACTTTGTCTTAGATACATGTAAAGGTAAAAAGAGGTGATCAACTGAAATGGATAAAAAGAGAAGTGTATAACTTCGTGGGCGGAGTTAACCGCGACAACTATTGGGGGTATAAGGCGGATAAGCCTGGCATGAGCGGCAGATCCAGGGCTTATTTATGTGCCTTGTGTATTTTAAGTGGAATCAAGTGGTCATGTCGTCCGGAGGGTCAAAGTCTTCCCATTCTCTGCTTTGTTGATGATGTTGATGACGGTTTTGTGGGCGTTGTTCTATCGGTTCCACTATGTTCCATTGGCGAAGCAGGGTCAGGCCCTCATCCAGTGTGCGGATGGAATATGTTCTATTTTCTTTCGTGATTATCAATTTGACTGGGTGGCCCCATTTATACTGAATCTGGTGATTTCGAAGGGGTTTTGTGATGGTGGAGAGATTTTTGCGTTTCAGCATGGTGTATTTGGATAGATCTGCATAGAAGGATAGGTTGTTGTAATTTTGTGGGTACGTTTCTGGATTCCTTGTGGCCCGTAACAGGTTTTCTTTTACGTGGTAGAAGTGGATGCGGACAATGAAGTCTCTTGGTATAGCGTCAGGAAGATGTGGAGGTTTTGATAGTCAATGGATCCGGTCTATTATCAGCTCACTAGGATGTGTTCCAGGCAGGAAGGTCGCCATCAGTTGAGTAAAGTAGTCCTTCAGGGCGGAAGTTTGAATGGATTTAGGTATGCCTCTTATTTTTAAATTGTTCCTTCTGGAACGGTCTTCTAAGTCTGCAATTTTAGCTTTCATCCATTCAATATCTTCTGCCTCATCATTCTGCGCGTCCACCATTTCGTTGAAGGAAGTTGTGACCTCTCCCATCTTGTTTTCTATGGTGGTAACCCTGTCTCCAAGGAGGGATACTTCAGAGGTGAAATGTCTTATCATATTAGTAATGTCAGAATGAATGGAGCTATGGAGTGTCATTAACATATCTCTCAATGTGGTGCCAAGCACAGGCTGGTTAGAGGTAGGGTATGTAGCAATAGAATTAGAAAACGCTATCTGCTCCTGGGGAGGTCGCGGTAGAGGGTTTCCCTCATTTTGTATTTCAGCTTCTGGTGTCAATTTCATCTTTGATTTGGCAGGACTGGATGAGGGTGTGGATGTTGTTGAGCTAGTTTCGGTGAACTGTTGTCCCCCGGTTGCTCCGCCTTGCCCCGAGACATCCTGGTGTGGTTGTCTGAGGTTGATATATGTTGCCTCTGCATGTCCTTTATCGCCATCTCGGAATGACTGTTGGTGTGGTGTCGGAAAGAACTCTGTAAGTTTGTGTGGTGCTGATCTCTCTTGTCTTCTTTTTGACATTTTTTGAGAGTTGGAATTTTGTTTTAATTTGGTTTTAATTAGTGACAACTGATTCCGTCGTTGCTTCCGCCCTGGATCTCCGCTATAGCCGGGATTGGGTTCAGCAAGCTGTCATATCTGATGCCTTCAGGCTCTGTTCCGGGTTAGGGAACAATATTTAGTTGGGGCCGGATTGTGGTTCGAGTGAGGTTGCGTTTCTCGATTTTTATTTGCTTAGTACTAGATATGTCGTCTAGAAAAAAGTGGTGGCTGCGCTGGCAGGTGGATCTGAGAGACACTGGCTTGAAAGCAGGGTCTATATATATGGTTGCAAGTTGCAGGCTTTGAGGTTCCCAGGCAATCAGATACTATTGTTTAATCTTTGGCCTGCCCTAACCTAGGTTTCAAGTTGGAGCCAGATGGTTATATGGGTTCTAGGCTTCACCGGGAGTACCAAGATGGCCGCTGGTCACGGATTGTACAGTGCCCAGATGTGCTTCAGAAAGGTTGGTGTGCTTCAATGTGATGATGGGGGAGTCCTGTAAGGAGGGGGAGCCCTGGGGTGTCCGGATCTTGTCCCCCCTAGATAGGATGGGTGTTAGTGTAGTGGATTATCACTGCGGCCTAGTTCGATTTAACCGCACGGAGCCGCGGCCTATATTTCTTCACTGATCGGGAATCAATCCACACAATAATGGGTGTATGATGAGGCTTGGGGTGTGAGGAAGATAGTATGAGTGTTGATTTTTAGATATCGGCCTGGAGATGGGCAGATGATGATGGATTGTGTGGCGCCAGCCTGCGCAGATGGGACAGAGCCGCGGCCTAGATTTCTGCACTGATCGGGAATCAATCCACACAATACTGGGTGTATGATGGGACCAGGGGTGTGAGGAAGATAGTATGAGTGTTGATTTTTAGATATCGGCCTGGAGATGGGCAGACGATGATGGATTGTGCGGCGCTGGCCTGCACAGATGGGACGGAGCCGCGGCCTAGATTTCTAAGTTGTCCCCCGCCGGAGGCCTGCAATCGTCTTACCACTGTGTATCCTGAGATGTGGGGGACAGATGGTAGTGCTGACATTGTCTGATACTTTGTGTTTTCCTCGATCCGGGCTGATTATTAGAGTCAGAGGAGTCTGGTGTTAAACTAGGCCCCAAGATGGCGGCGGCCGCCGCCAGTGCTTCAGAGGGAGCCGGTCCGGAGGCTGTATCGTCTCTGTTGGTTAACTGCCCTTCTTAATATGAGGCTAAGTAGATAGTCCTGGGTCTGGGTAGTCTAAAGGGGGGGTCGATGTCACTCACCCCACTTAACTTCTGGAGGATGGAAGCTGATTGTGAGTGGTAGTCCGGCGGTTGTCAGCTTTCTTCACCACTCTCCTCACATAACTTCTCTTCAGGGTTTGTGCTATCTTCTTTCTCTGGCTGCCAATTTGTTGCTAGCTGGATAATGTATGTTATTGGGTAAAATATTGAAATTTTACTTCTGTTTGAGGGTGAAATGATGATTTTTCTCTCTCAAGCCGCATAGAGCTTAGCAGTTAAGCATCCATCTCCTGCTGCAGCCGGCCACACCCCTCCAAAAATAATTTATTTTAACAAATTTAAAATGAATGCCCATGGTTGGGCCAATACAGCACAAAACTACAATTGGTGTCAATTGTTCAATTATACACATTGATACAGAGAAAATAGTTAAAAGAGACACATGTCCTATATAAATGGTGATATCACCCAACCCAGGAACAGTCACATGGTTAACCAGTGACCTATCCTGGGGGGCTCATCCAACGCTTTTCAGAATTTTGTCTGTATTAATTCTTTCTTCAGGGAAAGTACCACCATCTGTAAAGTAGAAAAATGTGCATGCTAATATCTTGTATGAAACTTCATTACATATACATTAACATTCTTATGTGAATTCAGATTACTTACAAAATGGCACAGTATATAGACCTCTGTGTAATTCGGATAATCCCCCCTCTCTCTGCTCATTGTGTACTTCCCAAAGCGTCGGAATGGTAGGACAAGACAATAATCCAATGACCAGTGCAAGGCCCATAGTATAGAGTAGAGGGTTTCTAAAAGGTACACATACAAAGGAATTCAAACATTGGGAACTAAAATTAAAAAGATTTTCCAGCTCATTCCCTGTAACTAGAAGAATATCTTTATAAAAGATTTACCTTCCAAATAGGTACAGGTGACAGGAGATCCGTGGATAAGGGGATGGAGCAGGTTACCAAACAGGGGTTAGCAAAAAAGGGGGGCTTTGCATGCCCCAATTGCAACAACCAAGAGGGGACCAGACCCCTGGTATCCACCGCTAGTCCCTACCAAGTCCACAGGCCCAGAATAAACATACGGCCGGATAGACAGACGAGAGGGAAGATGGCGCTGGTCAACATCCCCAGCGTCCAATAAACGCAGGCGCCTCCTCCGAACAGAAGTGCGTCACCGCTCATTGCATCATATCTGGCCGTTCCGAACGACATCCCAGAGAGCCAGAAAACGCTATGGCTTAGAACTGTAACCGAGCACATTTAATGGGCAGCGCCATCTTGTGGAGGGCAGGAAAATTACCCAAGCACCTAGAGCTGACCAAAGAGGGGCCCCTGGGCGGAGTATTCCCAAACCACAGGGGACTTCATGTGCTGGACGCAATGGGAGAATGGCAGAGAGATAGAGAGAACATACCCAAGGAGTCCTCATGTCCAAAGGAACACTGTGTATGTTGTAACATGACAATCAGACATTTACAAAAAACAAGTTACATACAAAACAAAACAAATTGCGTGAAATAACAAAAAATCTCAAATGCTTAGAATACCTAATAATCCGGATTCAAAAAACCAATCAGAAAATGATCACCATAATTTCAAAAAAGAAAAAATACAATTCAAAGAGAAACTTCCAGGTATCTGTCTGATCAATCTGAGGGGAGGACCCTAGGGAGAGGCTCAGGATATATAGGGAGGATGAGACCTAGGAAAAGGTCGATCAAGGTGGGCCTCCGAGGACCTGTGGTAGATATAGAATGCCACATGTCATATTGCTACACCCCTATATCCATCATGTAGGAAGAGGGGCGGGGCGAAGAGGAAGACAGAGACTTTTAATCTGTTTTTCCAGAACTGTAGCCCTCTAAAAAGGGCCCAAAACTTTCTGCCTCATTCAGGCCAGGGGGCGTAGTGGCCCTAAGACGCCTAATCCAGCACATTTCGTGCTGGAGGAGGTTCTTGTTCCATTCGCTGCCCCTGGCCGGAATATGTACTCTATCAATCACCATAAAGAGAACTCTTGGCATGGGATAATTTTGGAATTTTGCCACATGTCTTCCCAAAGGGAGGTACAAGTTTCCAATCCACACGCCTTGAAGATGTTTACTGACTCGTGCTTGGAATTCTTGTTTGGCTTTCCCTACATAGAAGGAACCGCATTGGCACTGGGCAAGATATACCACTCCCTTGGTACGACAATTGGCAAAACGTCTAGAAACAAATTTTTCGCCATTTGGTAATGTTCTATACTGGCCACCGCCAATATATGGGCAACAGGAGCATGACCCACAGGGGTAGGTCCCCTTATTCTTGCATGGGTCACCTCGTGTGCTGCCCCTATATTCGCTCTGGACTAGGCGGTCTCCAATTGACCCTGCCTTTCTGTAAGTAATTTGTGGATACGTCCCTACTAGTTTACCCAAAATAGGGTCTTCCGTAAGTAGGGAGCAATGTTTGGTTAATATCTTACGTATTTGTTTATGTTCTTTTGAATAGCGTATAATTAATCTCGTAGTTTCAACCCTGGCTTTTTTATTATTATTTGATTTGAATATTACATTTTGTCTATCCAAATCTTTTACTCGATTAAATGCTTTCCTCAAAGAGGTTTTGGTATACCCTCTATCCCGTAAATAACTGATTGTGGAGGTACGTTTACAGTCTAAACGGGAGAACAGCCATCCACCAGGTGTGTGTGAGGCTCTCCTGCATATTCATCAGCACATGTATACATGATCCTTTCAAGATTTATGGCCCCTGTGAGTACATTGGTTACCATCATCCACCGCAAGGTAACAACTATATATGAATAACTGAATAGTGGCTGTCAGCACTATAGCACACTACATAATTGCATGATACACTATAAGTATGGGGGCTTTTTTATGTGTATTTTTATGTATATCTGTATAAGGGTATTGACACTTACAGATGTGGGTATGTGCACACGTGTGTTTTTTACATTGTGTTTATGTGTATTTTACATGTGTATATATATATATATATATATATATATATATATATATATGTTTTTAACATATTTATTTATATGCAACCACCCGTGACCCTGCCCACCAGCATGCATTTCTGTACATGTATTTAAGAGGGACATGCCTCATGGCTGTAAGGCTCTGAGGAAGAGGGTTCGCCCTGGAAACGGGTCAGCCTGGTCATACGGACGCCGTCCGGTTACCCTGCTGAGGTGGAGATTGATTTGTTCCTTGGAGGAATCTTTTCCACTTCGGGTTATGATGCCTTTATATTGCTCCGTTTGTGAGTATATTTTATTCCTTTGTTTTTAATAAACATTGTAACGGTATTGCACTAGGACGGTGCACCCCTCTCTTGTGTTTTTTCTGTAGTATCCCTTACCCCCTCACCAGCTATTACTTTATTGTCCATATAACTGGGCTCATACAAATTTCAAAAGGACAGTCTATTGCAATGTCTCCTATCTGCAACTTACCAGCTAATTGCCTCTCTCCTCTCATTGGGTTCACATAGTAAACAATATCATATGGTTAGAGGAGCAAATGGCGCTGGAATCTTATACACTGGATAAATACAAAGTTCTCTGTCTGATATAAGGGCACTACTCCTCCTTCAATTCCCTGAAAGCTTTTGCCTCTATAGATCCTGCCCCAGCAGGCTCCCTGCTTGACTCATCCTTGGAACCTATCCTCCAGCAGTTTCATGAGAACCTTCCTTAGGGTGGACATTTTTCCTTTTTCCATCGAAATTTCATTTCCCAGAGTGTACCACTTTTTTGGAATAGTGTACCCCTGTCAGTTTGTTTTTACATCTGCATCCCACTGGAAGATTTTTCCTCACTTCCTGTTCTATAGATATAACAAAAAGTGAGAGAACATCTCTCCAAAGGGAGGGAAATCCCCTCTTAGACAGCTGTCAGCAGAACAATAGTTCACTTTGGAAGAATTATTTTTACCTTTTGTTGAGATTGGTTTCTCTTCAGAGAAGCACTGTGAAGAAGAGCCCTGAAAACATATAATAAGCACTGACAGATTTTTTTTAAAAAAACTTTTGTTGACATTACAGGGAGTGCAGAATTATTAGGCAAGTTGTATTTTTGAGGAATAATTTTATTATTGAACAACAACCATGTTCTCAATGATTCCAAAAACTCATTAATATCAAACAACAAGTTATTATTTTAATAAGGAGTTTTTATGTTGAACGGATTATTAAGACGTGAGGGACATTACAGTTGTTTTCAAAAAAATTTTTTTTAGACAGTCACGAATAATATACAAAAGTCCCGAGAAGAAGTGTCACGAAGAGACTTCTCTTTGGTTAGAGTTGTTTTCCATTTTTATTAAGAAGGTTTCACTTGATAACAAGACGACTGTCGACAGATTCTCCCCTAAAGGGAGGGAAACCTCTCTACAAGAGAGTGAAAAACAATATAGATATCTTGTCCTTCACTCCTTTTTAGAAGGTCACCCTACGTCTACATTTTT
>BLSH010060272.1:5936-24766 GCA_018402905.1 Glandirana rugosa
CCGTGTAATCATATACACTCCCCCCTTTGAAAAGTTCTACCCACCACTGGTACCACCAGTAAAACTTCAACCGGTAAAACTTAGGTTGAAAACAAAAAAGTTATCTTTCTCCCAGTACACTGTGTAGTTTGCATAACCCTTAAAGTGTTCTTTTTGTTACCACACGAACCAAAATTGCATTGAAATAAGAAAGGACTCAATAAATGTTCAAAGACTGGTGAATATTTTACACAAGTTACACGACGGGTAACACAACCTGACAGTTACGTTGGGAGAAGAGGGTGAGAAGTGTGTGACTATCGTTGTGGCGTCCTCTTTACGATCGTGTCCGAAGGTCATAGGTATCAAAGTCCACGACGTGTAGAAGTGTCTCTTTCTATTGAAAAAACAAAAGTTGGATTCAAAATGGCCAACTTCAAAATGACCACCATGGTCACCACCCATCTTGAAAAGTTTCCCCCCTCACATATACTAATGTGCCATAAACAGGAAGTTAATATCACCAACCATTCCCATGTTATTAAGGTGTATCCATATAAATGACCCACCCTGTACATGTAGCAGAATTGGTCACAATTATTTATTAATATTTAGAGCGCGGGAGATTCATATATATACTGTTGACTCACATACCTTCAATATACAAGGGGATATATATATGTATATATATATATATATACAGTATCTCACAAAAGTGAGTACACACCTCACATTTTTGTAAATATTTTATTATATCTTTTCGCGTAACAACGCTAAAGAAATGACACTTTGCTACAATGTAAAGTAGTGAGTGTACAGATTATATAACAGTGTAAATTTGCTGTCCCCTCAAAATAACTCAACACACAGCCATTAATGTCTAAACCGCTGGCAACAAAAGTGAGTACACCCCTAAGTGAAAATGTCCAAATTGGACCCAAAGGGGTTGATTTACTAAAGCTGGAGAGTGCAAAAACCGGTGCAGCTTTGCATGCTAGCCAATCAGCTTCTAACCTCAGCTTGTTCAATGAAGCTTTGATAATAAAACCTTGAAGCTGATTGGTTTCTGTGTGGAACTGCACCAAATTTTGCACTTTCAAGCTTTAGTAAATCAACCCCACAGTGTCAAAATTTTGTGTGGCCACCATTATTTTCTAGCACTGCCTTAACCCTCTTGGGCATGGAGTTCACCAGAGCTTCACAGGTTGCCAACGGAGTCCCCTTCCACCTCTCCCTGATGACATCACAGAGCTGGTGGATGGTAGAGACCTTGCGCTCCTCCACCTTTCATTTAACGATGCCCCACAGATGCACAACAGGGTTTAGGTCTGGAGACATGCTTGGCCAGTCCATCACATTTACCCACAGCTTCTTTAGCAAGGCAGTGGTTGTCTTGGAGGTGTGTTTGGGGGCGTTATCTTGTTGGAATACTGCCCTGCGGCCCAGTCTTTGAATGGAGGGGATCATGCTCTGCTTCAGTATGTCACAGTACATGTTGGCATTTATGATTCCCACAATGAACTGTAGCTCCCCAGTGCCAGCAGCACTCATGCAGCCCCAGACCATGACACTCCCACCACTATGCTTGACTGTAGGCAAGACACACTTGTCTTTGTACTCCTCACCTGGTTGCCGCCATACATGCTAGACGCCATCTGAACCAAATAAGTTTATCTTGATCTCATCAGACCACAGGAGATGGTTCCAGTAATCCATGTCCTTAGTCATGAGTGCAGCCAGCCCTGGGGATCTACAGTTCATTGAGGGAACCATGAAGAGCAGAGCATGATCCCCTCCTTTTGGAGACTGGGCCCAAACACACCTCCAAGACGACCACTGCCTTGCTAAAGAAGCAGAGGGTAACAGTGATGGACTGGCCAAGCATGTCTCCATACCTAAATCCTATTGAGCATCTGTGGGGCATCCTCAAACAGAAGGTGGAGGAGCGCAAGGTCTCTAACATCCACCAGCTCTGTGATGTCATCATGGAGGAGTGGAAGAGTACCAAAACATTATCAAAAGGTAATAACCACAGAAAACAGTTTTTGACAAATCCTTTATTAAAAAAGAAAAAAAAATAGTGTCCTTCAATGTACATCCACCGTCAATCACCATGCCCTACGGACCCGAAAAGTAGAAAATAAAACCCTGCTGTCATCTCTTGGGAGGCCTCCGACCATCTGCCTCCTCTCTGCTTTGACAGTTCTTATATAGGCAAGGGGCGGTTACGTCACCCATTGGCACAGCCCCTTCTGACATCATGTGATGTCAGAAGGGGCAGTGCCATCAGGTGATGTAACCGGGTGGCCCTGCCTCCTTGCCGATATAAGAGCTGTCAAAGCAGAGAGGAGGCAGATGGACGGTGGCCTCCCAGAAGGCGGAGCGTTTTTTTTGTTCTATTTTTTGGGTCCGGCGGGCGACATTATTGGCGGTGGATTACATCGAGGGACACTATTTGTTTTTTTTCTTTTTTAACCACTTCAGCACTGGAAGGATTTCCCACTTTAGGACCAGAGCACTTTTTGAGATTCGGCACTGTATCACTTTAATTGACAATTGCGCAGTCATGCGACGTTGTACCCAAACAAAATTGACATCCATTTTTTCCCACAAATAGAGCTTTTTTTTGGTAGTATTTGATCACCTCTGTGTTTTTTATTTTTTGCGCTATAAACAAACAAAGAACAACAATTTTGCAAAAAAAAATACATATTTCTTACTTTTTGCTATAATACATATTAAAAAATATATACCGTATATACTCGGGTATAAGCCAAGTTTTTCAGCACATTTTTTGTGCTGAAAAAGACCCCCCTCGACTTATACCCGAGTCAGTGTCTGTGGGTGAGCAGTAGTTTCACATTAAACAGAGCCGTGCTGCTTCTAAGAGCCGTTCTGTGCTTGTAACTGTGACTAAACACATTGGAATGTAGAGAATGCTGAGAGAGGTGTCAGATTTTCAGCTTGATGTCGGCAGGTGGGCAGGACAAGCTGATGTTAGCTGTTCAGTCCCGCCCACCTCCTGATCTCAGTGAAGAGCTGCAGCTCTCTCTCAGCATTCTCTACATTCCAATGTGTTTAGTCACAGTTACAAGCACAGAACAGCTCTTAGAAGCAGCACAGCTCTGTTTAATGTGAAACTACCTTACTCATCCCTTATGTGTTTTGGCTACAGTCTCTGTGTCATGGCTAAAATCCCTGTGTCCTGGCTAATATCCGTGTCCTGGCTAATATCCCTGTGTCCTGGCTAAAATCCCTGTGTTCTGGCTCCCTGTCCCTGTGTTCTGGCTGCTGCATTTCCCACCCTAGGCTTATACGCGGGTCAATAAGTTTTCCCATATTTTTTGGGCAAAAGTAGGGGGTCGTCTTATACACGGGTTGACTTATACACGAGTATATACGGTATATATAAAAACAAATGTATCCATCAGTTTTGGGTGATATATATTCTTCCTCATATTTTTGATAAAAAAAAAAATCCCAATCGGCGTATATTGATTGTTTTGCGCAAAAGTTGCCGCGTTTATGAACAATGAAAATTAATTTATGTTTTTCTTTATTAGTAATGGCAGCGATCTGCAATTTTTAGCAGGACTGCAATATTGTGGCAGACATGTCGGAAACTTTTGACACTTTTTTGTGACCATTGACATTTATACAGCGACCAGTGCTATGAATGTACGATGATCCCAAAGATTTCTCTGTTCCTGACACTATCCTGCCGGCAGGTAATTTACTTCTTCTACAGGCAGATCTTCTGTCGCAGATTAAACAGGCCTCTATGAATATTTCCAGTCCCGCGGGGGGTGACTCTCACATACCGAGATAACCTGCTGTGGAAGGGAGATGACATTTTTTTTCCGGAGAATGTTCTGGTACAAATTTTGAAAAATTTGCATGTCCATCCATTGGCAGGCCACTTTGGCATTCATAAGACCACTGAACTAGTTCAACACACTTTCTGGTGGCCTAATTTAGAGGAATTTTGCAATAAATACATAAATTCCTGTCCTGTTTGTTCCCAAAACAAAACGGCAAGAAGCAGAGCTTGGGGGTTTCTCAAACCTTTATCTATTCCAGACAGATCATGGCAGATGATTTCTATGGACTTTGTTGTTGAACTTTGAACTTCCACCTTCCATACTAGAGGGAGCTGGCAATGCATTTCAACCACGAGCAAGTTTAAATTACATTTTTTCCTTTAGATATATCACTATTGCTGCAGTATTTTCTATACATGGTGCAGATGCGCCACTTTACAGGCATACTAAGAGGACCCCACAGGCACAATATTTAAATGAATAATATCATTTTTATTGTTTCACTTTAAGCATCATTAAAATCACTGCTCCTTTAAAAACGATCATTTTAAAAACTTTTTTTGCATTGATACATGTCCCCTACGGCAGTTGCCAGGTCCCCATGCACTTTTTATGTATAACTTGCATATAAACCTTTAAATGAGGACTTTTAATTTTTCATGTTCCTGTCCCATAGACTTTAATAGAGTTCGCAAGTTCAGTAGAACTTTTTGCCTGTTCGAGATGTTCTGGTGAGAACCAAACCGGGGGGGTGTTTGGCCCATCACTATACAGTGGTGTGGGAAGGAGAACCAGCGTTCAGAGTTAAGTATTGCCGTACAAATCCCTGCAGCTACTTGGTCAGAAGAACAGATTAACCAAGCTCTAATGGTCCTAGTCCCTGAACAGAGAGTGTCCATCACAGACCTCAAGACTGATCAGGATCCCCCATACACTGGTTTTTATGGAGCAAAGTGATGCCCTCAAAGTTCTGAGGCTCCGGTTTACAGCAAATGGAAGGAAGAGCTGACTATGCTGGCGGGGTCTGCCGGAAGAAGAGATATATTGTTGCACAGAACAGATAAGTATAACCTCTGTTTTGTTTAAAAAAAAAAGGACTTTAGTATCACATTAAAAGGTAACTCCATACATAACCACCATTAAACGTATTAGGCTATATGTGTGCCCTTGAATTATTTTATAATATGAGCTCTATGAAGCTCTAGAAACTATAATGAAGGTTTGAAATCCAAATTCCCCACAATTAAGAGAACTATGTTTTTTTTTTAAATGTAATAATTATACTTACCTAGGGGGTAACATTGGACCGATGCTGCATCTTTCCCCCAGAGAGTTGCTGATTGTCAATCTGCTCACTGGAATGCTGGGCTGTGGAGAGGGTGGGAGCGGTCAGCTCAGGCTCTCAGCAGCCAGGCATGTGGGCAGATCCTGACCACATTGTTGCAATCTTGCTCGAGCCTGAACCAGCTTTGTGATGTCAGCAGACAGCAGACTTCAGCCTGCTGTCTGCTGAAAATGGGTCACAGGATTGCAGAACGGACTGGACTCCTGTGATCCACAGGAGAAGTACAGCCAAATGAGCTTTGGCTGTACTTCTCCTTTAAGGCATTTGCAAGCAACTGATTGCTTATTGCAAACTGATTTCAGTACATTGTTCATCTGAAAGGCTTTAAAAAAATTAAATTGAAAGAGGCAGCTCTTGCAAAACAGAAAGAAGAGACAGTTAATTATTTATTCACACAGAATGTATTTATAACTAAACATGTGCTTTGTCTGAAGTACTAATAAAGAGCTTTATTTCTTTTTCTATAGTTATACCTGATTTTGTTTCTAATATTTTAAGAGTTAAACAAATAAATAAATAAATTGGGGCCATTTCTGTATTCCTTTCTTCTTTCTGGTAGTGGGAGGACAGCTTGATCTCAGCATTTTCTACACTATGAATAATAGTTGTGCACATAAATACCTTTTCTTGTTCTTTGGGAACTTTTGCAGATTGAAAAGAAATAACACACTACTACAACACATGGTATAGCTTAATACAATGTGCAATGCATTGCAGTACTATTCATTAAGAAAGGCAACCATAGGTGTGCGCAGCCTATTGCATTAGGCTGTGCACCACAAAGCGCAAACAAACATGAGTGTGTGTGTGTATATATGTCAGAAGGGCAGAGGACGAAGTCAGTAGGGCAAAAATAGATGTCAGTAGTTTTTTTTTATTTTATTATTTTTTTTACAATTTTATTTAGAAGCCCTGCTGGGGGGCTTTGGTGACATATCAGGGGTCTAAACAGAGAAAGAGACTGAGGACAGAGATTCCCCAGTCCCTTTCTCTGCAGCCAGGCAGCAGGTGGAATCTACACAGTACAGGGTGATTAGGGTGTGCCCAGGCACACCTTCCACCCTATGTGCGCACGCCTATGAAGGCAACCCAATGCACAAGTACAGTAGCCTGTAACACACCAGCACTGCAGTGCACAGCAAAGCATATGTCATACACTGTGGTGTGCTGCATTGAAAAAATGTGACAGGTTCAGTTTCCCACTCAAACCGAATGTGTAGCTAATGAACGTGAATCAATGCTATCCTTTTTCTTAATGTTAGTGTGAAGGAACCCTAAGAGATTGGTTTGTGTACTCACTTATGTTCAGAAATGATCAAAGTAAGCAACTTTTACAGCTTTAGTACAAATATGTTTAGCCAGTGACAGATCCAGAGCTGTAGATGGCAACACAATTAGGCTTCTTACAGCTTAATTTAGATTTATAACGTATTTAGTGCAATGTGGTTCTGCTCCCCTTGTAATATTAAAAAAGGAAATAGTGATACCTTATAACCAGTCACTGATTAGCCTGTCTGAAACTTACTGATATGTTTGTCCATCTATTTATACGTCATCATACCACTGATGTCAATTCCCTTAGCAAGCTATAAACCTTCTTATGACCCACTATGCCCTAAGTGCCATGGGGGCCCCGGGCTTATTTTCCATCTGCCCTGGTCCTGTCCACAGATACAGGCTGAAAGCAAATAATAACCTTTTTGTATGATGTCATGGGTTCCCTGGTATAAACAGACACTCGGCTATGCTTGCTCGGTCCTCCTGAGACTTCAAAATGAAACATTTATCTTTGGACCTATTGCATGAGGCATTTGTAGCCAGATAAGGAACTACAGACAAAAATCTTGCTTTGAAATGCATTTGTATTTCTATCCCCCTGTGGAGTTGTTTTGTTGCTGCACCATTCTCCTCAGCAGGGGAAGAATCGAGTAACCTCAAGCCCAAAGACTTTTAAACAGAATGCTTGGGATCCTAAGACTACTTTCACACTGGAGCGGGGAAGGGCGATAGCAGTAAATCGCCGCTAATTAGCGGCGCATTTACCAATATTATAACGGCGCTATGGCGCTGCTATGCAGGTGGGAGCGAGGCATTTTTAAACCTCAAGAAGGGGGTAACAAGGGGTTAAAAGCACCGCCGCTAGGGGCTATCAAGGAGGTGTACAGCCGCTCAGATAGTGCCGCCCATTGCTTTCAATGGAGGGGGCAGTGTAGGAGCGGTGTACACACGGCTCACCGCACTGCCCCAAAGATGAAACTTGCAGGACTTTTCTTACCATCCTGCAAGCGAACCGCCCCAGTTTGAAAGCACTCTGGCTTTCACACTGGGGAGAATGGGGAGAGAGTTTTTGCAGGTGCTGCACAGGCTCTATTTTTAGCACTGCAGAATGTCTGAAAAATGTTTTGGTGTGAAAGTAGCCTCAGACATGTAGGTCAAGGCTGTGCCCATTTAATGAAATGACTGTCTTTCTAAACTACAAATTCAAACAGCCTTTGTGCAGCAGAAGGAGCCTGAAGGGCTTTATATTCCTCACCCCAGAAAAGCCTGCGACAGATTTGGAATGAGCCTCAGGGGTCAGAATCGCTGCCTCTTTGGTTTGCATAGTGAGGCTGCTGCTGAAAGACCAGTACATCTGCTAGACCAGCTGAACTGTCAATCAAGTGACCACCACTTGCGGATCAGCTCAAGAAAGGGGCCCTTCCGCCATGATACTTTATAGCTTCAACGAGGAGTTGGTGAGGATTATGTAGGGATATGAATAAAAGTGCAGAGCTAAAATAGATGAAAGTAATAGATAGGCCAGGTTTGCACACCCAATATAAACCTTAGTGTCTATAAAGTGCATATACAAACAGATTAAACATGTAAAAACATGTTAAACCATAAAAAGCATGATAATTAAAGTGACTCAGTGCAAGTAAGTATTCTCAGCATACATAGTTCAATGTTCATAATGTAGACACAAGTGCCACTGAATAGTGTCCAGTATATATAAACAAAAGTCCTGGTGCTTAATTAGTGATAGTGATAAGGGTCTAAATATATTAAATAAAGTTACTGGTGCCAGCTTTCAGAACCATGTGGGGAATCCTCAACCGTATAAATTATAAGCTTACCAGAAGCTGGTAAGTGACCAGCAAAGGAACCACTTGTATGGTATGGTAGGTATTCACTCAGCAGTAGACTGTAGAGCTGTATCACAAAGCTTCATCTAATCCTATTGCTCCCACTGATGGTATGTAAAGATGAGCCACACGAATATCCAAAATTCTTGTCACAGGAGTCATTCATCATATCATGGAATGAAAAGAAGTCTCGCCAAACCATTTTACAATTTATTAAAAAATGGTATAAAAACACCTACTCGAAGTTAAAAATAATGAGCTCATCAATAGCAAGTAATCGCAGTGATCTGAGGGGAATGGAACCAACGCATTTCGTCTCTAGACAGACATCTTCTGGGGTGCACCCCCCAAGACACTGCATGTATATATAGACATTTAAAATGAATGCAATTAGACCCGCCTTAAGGGAAGTCCAAAGCCAATGGACAAAATGGTGTCAACGGCATGCGTTCCACACCTCCTTTAGGTCCACATTAAAGTCAATGGAGGGCAGTGTGCTCTCCACGCCTCGTTTGGATTCCTATTAAAACCGACCCATATCATTATGATATAAATTAGACTGTAATAAATTCCTAGAAAAGCAGTGAATATAGACTTGTCGTGACCTGCCTAGGGCACACTTCATAGTTTACAGGAGCTAGGTACGCAGACAAGAACTCACGGTTTCCAGTATACATACACTGACGTACTTCCAACCAGGGCGGCACTACCGGAAGTGACGTCACAATCAACATTAGGCTCAGTTCATGGGGTGAGGCGGAAGTGGGAGATGGTAACCTCCGGTTCCAAACAGAAAACAGGGCGCACGTCAACGGGTGTCACTATCAACATTAGGCTCTGTTCATAAGACAAGGCGGAAGTGGGAAATAGTGACGTCCAGTTTCAAACAGGAAACCAGGACGCACACCACCAGGTGTCAGCAATTTATCAAATTACAGACCTGACACCCAAACTTTAGTAATGTGTAAAGGAAATAACAGAAAAATGTAAAAAGTAAACAAAAATAATGATATCTAAGCATAAAGACTAATGTAAAAATATAAAATATAATTACCTTCACCAAAGGACATAATGAATTGTAATTATTATAAAAAATTGGATAACTGCGAACATAATTAAAAAAAGGACTACCATTGTACAAAATTAGGCGATAAGTGTTAACCATCACTGTATACACCTACTATGATATCTCAAAGTCATGAAAGAACAACACAATTTTAAAATAGTAAATAGAAAATGCTTATGGCCAACTAATAGGAACTACTGAATTCAGAAACCTATATAACAAATTCTAAAAATCACATCCCAAGATATGGAGTGTATCTCTAGTAATCCCATAGGTTATTATTTGGGTAAAATAATATTAGTATCTAGACTATCTACAAATATCTGAAAACCCCCTGACCAAAAAATACATTCCTATTAAAAATGATAAAATAGCAGACTTACATAGGGAATTACTGTACAAGACACATTATGCCTTATTAATAAAGGAGTTAATGTCCCACTCAATGTTGAGGCCATATGGATGATAGCATTTTAACTGATGGATCCAGAAGGTTTCCAGTTGCAAGACTCCTCTCCGGACATATCCCTACATAATTTTGTCAGTTTGTTGTGCTAGCAGCTGTCTTTTTTATTAAGTCAGTAAGCATGGTATTTTTCAATATATTATCTGATTTGTAACATTTGACAAACTAATACCCGGAGCTACTGAAATCCATGAGATGGATGTTTTTGTTTATAGAGCGGCAAGGACCCTCACTACAGAGGGGGTCTTTATTGCCACAGGTACGGACACAGGGGTTGGTCGTCTGTTTCTGAGACTTAAAAATGTAATGGTTACAGAACTCCACTTACAATGGGATGTGGCTTTCCAAGAGCAGTACATACAAGAGAAAATTGTACCTAGAAGCCTCAGGTGGGAGATACAACCACAACAGGGTGAGGTAGATCTGGATGCCTGTTTTAAGTACTATAATGATTATGAGGCTGGCATTAAATCCCTACAATTTTTGAATACCAGAAAGCGGAAGAAGCTTTCTATTTTAGATAAGGAAATAAAGGATCTAAAGAACAAACCTTTGCCCTTTAAGGGCTCAGCGGAACACCTCTCCCTATCTACCAACCTAAAAAATCATTACGAGAAAGAAGAACAGGACCAAAAAATCAAAAAACAAAAGAAATATGGTAGGGATGTGGAGGATTATAAAACTGGGTGTGTCTTTAAGTGGCAGAAGAAAGAGGTACATTCCTCTCCCCAGAATGAGGAGATGGAGGTAGCCCCAAACATAGGAGATATATAAGGAAAAATACCTGGGCAAAGCCATCCCCCTAACCCACCTGTAAGAGGTAGATCTATACATAGACCCCATATGGACTATGATGGAGGGAGATCTGAGAGTTATCACTCCCCCTCATATCATCAGCAAAGGAGATCTGCCAAACCTAGGGGGAGAGGTGGTTTTGTTAAAACCAGAGGATCACATCAAGGATGCCCTCAGGGTAATCAGGGATATAACTACAACTATGATAGATTCAGACCCCCTACCACATCCCAATATGATTATTATAATCAAAGACCTTATTCTTACCCTCCATCTAATTCTCCCCGGTTCCCTGTTAATACCGCATATAGATTTTCCCCACTAAGAGAGGACAGTCCGTATAATAACCCATATCCCTACATGAATAGGGATGATGATGGGTTCCACCCGTACTCATTTAGATACAATCAGAGCCATCCCCCCTACCAGGGTTTTCCCAGGGGAAACCACACAAGGAAAAGAGGTCCAGACACAAAAGAGAGGCTCCAGAGGGGGGAGGAGACTTTAGAGGCAAAAGAATAAGGACTTGAGCCACACAGGAGTGTTCAATTTGAGTAAAAATACTCTTACCAAAGACGAATTGAATGCTCTCAACATAGGACTCAAATTTGTGCCCCCAAGAAAATTACATAAATTTGGCACGTTTATTGACGTGCACAAGTATATAGGAGGATTAACCACCTCGCGTCCGCGCCATAGCCGAATGACGGCTACAGCGCAGCTCTAAAATGCCGGGAGGCCGTCAATAGATGTCCTCCCCTTCGGCTCGCGCTGGGTGCGCTCCCGTCAGCACTGGTCGGAGCGTGCCTGCGGGTCGGGCGGACCCGATGTCCGCCAGAGACCCGCGATCACCTCACAGTGAGCCGGACCGGGGAACCGCCGATGTAAACATGGCGGTTCCCCGTTCTGTGGGGGGGGGGCATGCCAGATCTACTGGTCCCTGTCACTGGGATCAGTTCAATCTGTCATGCCCTTACCAACCCCGCCCCCCCACAGTTAGAACACACCCAGGGAACACATTTAACCCCCTCACTGCCCCCTTAGTGTTAACCCCTTCCCTGCCAATGACATTTATACAGTAATCAGTGTCTATTTTTAGATCTGATCGCTGTATAATTGTCATTGGTCCCAAACAAGTGTCAAAAACGTCCGACATGTCCGCCGCAATATTGCAGTACCAATAAAAATCACTGATCACTGCCATTACCAGTAAAAAAATAAAAATAAATAAAAACGCCATAAACCAATGTCCATAGTTTGTAGTTGCTATAACTTTTGCGCAACCCAACCAATATACGCCGATTGCAATTTTTTTTACCAAAAATATGTAGAAGAATATATAATCGGCCTAAACTGATGAATAAATGTGTTTTTTTATTTTTGGACATGTATTATAGCAAAAAGTAAAAAATATTGTTCTTTTTTCAAAATCGTTGCGTTTATTCGTTTATAGCGCAAAAAATAAAAACTGCAGAGGTGATCAAATACCACCAAAAGAAAGCTCTATTTGTGGGAAAAAAAGGACATCAATTTTGTTTGGGTACAAAGTCGCACAACCGCGCAATTGTTATTCAAAGAGTGACAGCGCTGAGATCTGAAAATTGGTCCGGGCAGGAGGGGGTTTAAGTGCCCAGTAAGGAAATGGTTAATATACAACGGTACCTTATTACCAAACCCATCGCTAAACCGATCCGGGTTGATACCAATAATTTTATTCATTCAGGGCTGGCCAACCCATCCTTATTTAACCCCCCAGGCCAGTTAGCACCCTCTGTTAATGTTTTTGAAGAGTTGGTGTTACGAGATTTAGAGGAATTAGAAGTAAAAAGGTGTCATACCCAGTCCCAAATAAAAAAGGGCTTGGAAATTTTATGCGAAAAAAAGAACCTGGTTATCCGCCCCGTGGTGGTTTAGTCGTCCTGGATAAGAGCCAATATACTGACGAGATGTATAAAATATTAGGTGACACCTGCACATATAAAATGTTACCTTCAAATCCCACTAACAAATATAAAAATGAATTGACCAAACTAGTTAACAAGGGTTGTCAAGATGGCACCCTTGACAAAAAAGAGAAAAATTACCTGGTCCCGTTTGCCCCCAGGGTTCCGGTACTATACTGCCTACCCAAAATACAGTAAGTGGGATAGATTCGGTTACCTCCAGAATTGGACAGTATATTGACTTTTATCTTCAGCCACAGGTCAGGAGGATGCCATCTTTTCTGAAAGACACCAAGGATATGATTCGAAGATTACAAATTATTATTATCAAGGATGGTGATGTGATAGCTACAGCAGATGTAGTGTCACTATACATATGTATTCCACATGACTTGGGCCTGGAGGCGGTTAATCACTATTTATCCCAAGACACCTCCATACCCAGGTCACAAAGAAGGTTCATATCAGATTTAGTTGTATTTGCGACTAAGCGCAATTATTTCTGGTTGGAAAAAGTTTTACTCCCAAGAGAAGGGAGTAGCTATGGGGGCGAAAAACGCAACACCAGTTTAGCAAATTTATATATGGCCAAATGGGAGGGGGATGTTGTCTATGCCCAGAATAGACCAGAATTGGTCTTGTGGGCCAGATATATAGATGACATCCTCCTCCTATGGAGAGGAAGTCCTGAGTCACTATTGGACTTCTTTTCGGTTCTGAATTCTAATGATAGAGTATATCCCTGTCCTTGGAGTTCAGCCATGAAAGCATCCATGTTCTGGATCTTCATATTGAAATCAGACATGGCCAGTTAGCCACCAAAACCTTTTTCAAACCTACAGATAGCAATGGATTCATATCTACAGATAGTTGTCACCACCCGTCGTGGCTCAAATCAGTGCCTCGCAGACAGTTTATGTGGCTGTGACGTAACTGTACCAATAGGGGTGACTTTTACAACAAAGCCCAAGTTTTAAAATGTAGGTTTTTGGAAAAAGGTTACGATAGTGTAGCATTAGACCAGGAAATTCAAAGCACATTGGAGGTAGACAGATCACAACTTCTAGTGGACAAACCAAAGGTCCAAACTAATGACTTCAAATGATCCTTTTGTACCTCATTCTTCATCCAACATAAACAAATCAAAAACCGCATTGAAAAAACATTGGAGTGTCTTGAAAAATGACCGTATCCTTGGATCATGATTACCTGAAGTACCTAAGATAGTATACAGGGGGGCACCCTCACTTAGGAATAGAGCGGCACCTAATGTGATTGACCCCCCCAAACAAGTTTCCTTTTTCCAGGATCTAGTGGGCTATTTTAGATGTCAGAAATGCAGAGTTTGTAACCTCAATGCTTGCCAAAATAGAAAGTCCCAAACTTTAGATCTACAACTACAGGACAAACTTACAATATGAAGCATTTTAGCATGTGTGAGACAAAAAAGGTTGTGTATCTTCTTACCTGCCCCTGCAATAAACAGTATGTGGGCAGGACTATAAGATCATGCAGCACCAAGCCCCCAAGTGGGCCTGTTTTTCAGATAATAGACAAATATGTCCCACCCTGGATAGGTGGGGCTGTCCAGAGAGGAGTCTCACAACTGAAAACCTTCTGGATCCATCAGTTAAAATGCTATTATCCATATGGCCTCAACATTGAGAGGGACATTAACTCCTTTATTAATAAGGCATAATGTGTCTTGTACAGTAATTCCCTATACAAATTTGGTATTTATCATTTTGAATAGGAATGTATTTTTTGGTCAGGGGTTTTCAGATATCTGTAGATAGTCTAGATACTAATATTATTTTACTCAAATAATAACCTATGGGATTACTAGGGATACACTCCATATCTCGGGATTTGATTTTTAGAATTTATATTATATAGGTTTCTGAATTCTGTAGTTCCTATTAGTTGTCCATACGCATTTTCTATTTACTATTTTAAAATTGTGTTGTTCTTTCATGACTTGGGGGTATCATAGTAGGTGTATACAGTAATTACAATTCATTATGTCCTTTGGTGAAGGTATTTATATTTTATATTTTCACATTATTCTCTATGCTTAGATATCATTATTTTTGTTTGCTTTTTACATTTTCCTGTTATTTCCTTAACACATTACTAAAGTTTGGGTGTCAGGTCTGTAATTTGATTAATTGCTGACACCTAGTGGTGTGCATCCTGGTTTCCTACTTGAAACCGGCCGTCACTATTTCCCGCTTCTGCCTTGTCTTATGAACAGAGCCTAATGTTGATGGTGACGCCCGTTGATATGCGCCCTGTTTCCTGTTTGGAACCGGACTTTACTATCTCCCACTTCCGCCTCACCTCATGAACTGAGCCTAATGTTGATGGTGACGCCACTTCCGGTAGTGCAGTCCTGTTCGGAAGTACGTCAGTGTATGTATACTGGAAACCGCGAGTTCTTGTCTGCGCACCTAGCTCCTGTAAACTATGAAGTGTGCCTCTAGGCAGATCACGACAAGTCTATATTCACTGCTTTTCTAGGAATTTATTACAGTCTAATTTATATCATAATGATATGGGCCGGTTTTAATAGGAATCCAAATGAGGTGTGGAGCGCACGCTGCCAGCGCCATTTTGCCCTCCATTGACTTTAATGTGGACCTAAAGGAGGCGTGGACCGCATGCCGTCTATGCCATTTTGTCTATTGGTTTTGGACTTCCGTTAAGGCGGGTCTAATTGCATTCGTTTTAAATGTCTATATATACATACAGTGTCTTGGGGGGACATCCCAGAAGACGTCCGTCTAAAGACGAAACGCGTTGGATCCATTCCCCTCAGATCATTGCAGTTACTTGCTATTGATGAGCTCATTATTTTTAACTTCTAGTAAGTGTATTTATACCATTTTTTTAATAAATTGTAAAATGGTTTTACACTATGGCAATACTTCTTTTCATTCCATGATATGATGAATGACTCCTGTGACAAGAATTTTGGATATTCATGTGGCTCATCTTTACATACCATCAGTAGGAGCAATAGGATTGGATGAAGCTTTATCATACAGCTCTACAGTCTACTGCTGAGTGGATACCTATCATACTATACAAGTGGTTCCTTTGCTGGGCACTTCGCAGCTTCTGGTAAGCTCATAATTTATACGGTTGAGGATTCCCCACAATATTCTGAATGCTGACAGCAGTCACTTTATTTAATATATTTAGACCCTTATCACTATCACTAATTAAGCACCAGGACTTTAGTTTATATATACTGGACACTATTCAGTGACGCTTGTGTCTACAGTATGAACATTGAACTATGTATGCTGAGAATACTTACATGCACAAAGTCACTTTAATTATGATGCTTTTTTTATGGTTATACATGTTTTTATGTGTGGTAATCTGTTTGTATATGCACTTTATAGACACTAAGGTTTATACTGGGTGTGCAAACCTGGTCTATCTATTACTTTCATATATTTAAGCTCTGCACTTTTTATTCATATCCCTACATAACTTTGTCAGTTTGTTGTGCTAGCGGCTGCTTCTTTTATTATTAAGTCAGTAAGCGTGGTATTTTTCAATATATTATCCAAGTTGGTGAGCATTGCTGGCACATCTGCATCACTAATAGAGATGGGCCAAGCACCTACTTGTTTGGATTGCACCAGAACTCCCGAACTGGGAAAAAGATCTGACCTGAACAGTGAACCCCATTGAAGTCTATGGGAGCCGAACTTGAAAATTTAGTTCCCATGTTGAAGGTTTATATGCAAGTAATTGGCTATAAAAAGTGTATGGGGGTCCGAGTACTGCCCTGGGGGACATGTATCAATGCAAACTTTTTTTTAAAAAACTAGCGTTTTTAAAGGAGCAGAGATTTTAATGATGCTTAACCACTTCCCGTCAGCGCTATAGCCGAAAGACGGCTACAGTGCGGACCTGAATTGCCAGGAGGGCATCCATGGATGTCCTCCCTTGCACTAGCTGCCTGCACGCCCCCTGCGGGGCACACGTGGCGTGCTCTGTGATCACTGAGTCATTGAGACTCGGATGATCACAGATCGGTGTAAGGGGCTGGTCCCGGCCCCTTACTTCGTGATCAACTGTCAACAAATGACAGCTGATCACATGATGTAAATAAAGGATTGGTATTCAGCTTTTTTCCCTCAAGCTGACAGCCGTGAAAAAAAGCTGATCACTGGCTGAGGACAGAGGGACATCGGTCCTGTATACGGAAAGGCACTGCTGCTATGCCATGCCCTCCAGTGCCATCTACCAGTGCCAACATGTGCCATCTACAGGTGCCCAGCAGTGCCACCTACCAGTGCTAAGCAGTGCCACGTATCAGTGCCCACCAGTGTCACCTATCAATGTCCATCAGTGCTGTCAGCCAGTGCCCATCAGTGCCTCATCATCTATGCCAGCTATCAGTGCTGCCTATAAGTGTCAACTACCAGTGCCTACTAGTGCCCATCAGTGAAAGGAATTTAATACGATGACGGCCACCCTATTTACCGGCTGACCAGCTGGGGCCTCAGATATCTGGAGACACCAATGAGACACGTGAAGCAGGCTGTGTGTTCAAAAGATGTCTGATTTATTAAGGCGAAAAGCTCTGCTTATATTCAGTATTAAGACAAAGACAGGTGTAATAATCAAACTGTGTACGTGTTCAATAACAGGTGAAAACTGGTTCTGCGGACTGTCCACTAAAAGTTGAATAACTTGTGACCCATATGTGTCTTTACAAGAGATGGTCTAGGGTGTTTGTCTGCATTCCAAGAACAAGCTAATTACAGGTTACAAGTCATGCTGTGTGGAGAAATTATAACAAACAGAATGAAATATATTTTTTAACACACGAAATGGAGCCTGAATCCTAAATGGAAACTAAGAACAAAATGGATCCTTATATGCTCTTTCAATACCCTCTTAAATCATAAACATGATTTCTGTGTGTTAAGATGTACTATAAGCACGTTGAAGGGCAAGATATATCTTATTTGCAGCTGCAGGATCAGAGGGTCCAGTAGGGCAAGCAATTATGCATAAAACAATTTTGTAACAGTCATAAAGAAAGAGTAGGAAAAGAAATACCGTATATACTCAGGTATAAGCCGAGTTTTTCAGCACATTTTTTGTGCTGAAAAAGACCCCCCTCGACTTATACCCAAGTCAGTGTCTGTGGGTGATCAGTAGTTTCACATTAAACAGAGCAGTGCTGCTTCTAAGAGTTGTTCTGTGCTTGTAACTGTGACTAATCACATTGGAAAGTAGAGAATGCTGAGAGAGGTGTCAGATTTTCAGCTTGATGTTGGCAAGTGGGCGGGACATGCTGATGTTAGCTGTTCAGTCCCGCCCACCTCCTGATCTCAGTGAAGAGCTGCAGCTCTCTCTCAGCATTCTCTACATTCCAATGTGTTTAATCACAGTTACAAGCACAGAACGGCTCTTAGAAGCAGCACAGCTCTGTTTAATGTGAAACTACCTTACTCATCCCTTATGTGTTTTGGCTACAGTCTCTGTGTCCTGGCTAAAATCCCTGTGTCCTGGCTAATATCCCTATGTCCTGGCTAATAT
This sequence comes from Glandirana rugosa, assembly GCA_018402905.1. NCBI lineage: Eukaryota > Metazoa > Chordata > Amphibia > Anura > Ranidae > Glandirana > Glandirana rugosa. Next base: position 24,045 of record BLSH010060272.1, read on the forward strand.
CCCTGTGTCCTGGCTAATATCCATGTGTCCTGGCTAAAATCCCTGTGTTCTGGCTAAAATCCATGTGTTCTAGCTCCCTGTCCCTGTGTTCTGGCTGCTGCATTTCCCACCCTAGGCTTATACGCGGGTCAATACGTTTTCCCATATTTTTTGGGCAAAAGTAGGGGGTCGGCTTATACACGGGTTGACTTATACACGAGTATATATGGTACCATTATTATGACCATAGCTATTTCTTTTAACCATGCAAATATAGACCCAAATCCTCCCAATACTTTAAAAGGGTTCCAACCATCCTTAGCTATATTTCTAGTCCCTTCTTGCAACCCTGCTACCTCCTTTCTATGTTGAGCAATAATGTCATAATAATATGGCACTTCTAAACTGGTATTATGTATTATTTACAACATTCATAATCCTCAGTGACTTCACAAAACCCTGTGAGGCCAGCACTCATGCTTTCTATGGCTAGGTCATGCATTTCTACTTGTTTCCTTAGTGCTCTCTGTTCGATACTCAAAAGTTTTATATTAGCTGAATTATTTTCTGTAATATCATCGATAATCTTAGAGTAATTATTTAACCTCTTCATTCATTCTATTCCCCAACCTGTCCATGTGGGAAACCAGGACCAGGTCAAGTCTCCTTCAGTCCAACTGTACATAAACGCAACATTAACAATGAAGAAAGCACCTGATTATTTGTAACTAAAAAGAATAATT
>BLSH010060272.1:24776-37822 GCA_018402905.1 Glandirana rugosa
CCCCCCCCCCCCCCCCCCGGTTTACCTTAAATGAAAAACGAGGGATCTAAAGTATACTACTTTACTTTCCCTGTTTGATTTACCTGTACGGAACATCTCATTTGGCTATGTTAGGGCTGGAAAATATAAAAATATTCAAACTTACAAAAAAACTATATGTTGGACTAAGAGAAAAACACCAAACTTCTCCTTTCGAAAGCACAGGAGCAGGTATGAATATAAAACTTTCCTTTCCAAGAGTTTAAACTTGTAAAAACTTGTCAAAGTCCTCCATACCTGGTGATGCACAACAGAGTCTTAGACATCCGGTGATCATATCCCAGCTGCTTAACAACAATTGCAACGCTGTAGAACTGAAAGAACTGTAGAATACAAAGTCCATATCCTCTGGACTATTGCAGCTCACATGTGCAGGCACACAACCACATGGTAGCTGGAACTTTACAGACAGTTCAGGCTCTTGACCATGATAGCGGATGGAACAGTTCAGGTATTCAACCATCAGAACAGGTGTAACATGCACCAACAGTTCAGCTGCTGATCATTGGCAAAGTCTTTATAGATGGTTGCTGCTGTCAAATGTGTTTGTCTCCTTTCTCCAATATCCTTGTGGTTGACGTCAAGGCAGGTGTGTTACCACACAGTCCAACCTTCCATACTTAACAATAATGCACATATAGCCTATCATGAATTTCAATTTCTGAACAGTTAAATCCACAATGCCTAGTGACCTGGCCTAACACTAAAAGTAAAAACTCAGCCTTTTCTCATTCAGGGTGAAATATTGGTACAGGAACACCACCACCCATCTACCTCTTGAACTCTACACTTGTATCTAAACTTAACAATGTCCAACCATAGGCCCAACTTCAAACCACTTAATTTATGTGTTTCCTCTGTGTACTCCGGTCTCCTCCCACACTAAAGACATTCTGGCAGGCTAACTGGCTCTTGTTTACACTGACCCCAATATGTCTGTATAAACTACCCACACCTAATGTGTCACTATACTCTACATGCCATTTCCACACCCAAGGAATCGGGGAGAATTGAGGAAAACCAAACCTGGGAACCTATTTCATTTCATAAACATTTACCAAGAAAATGGTATCAAATGTGGTGGCCAAAGGATCACTAAGTGTCAGATATAACAATCTATATATCAATTTTTACAGCCCCTTAATTTGGAAGGACTTAAAATTTGCAACCATTGCAGTAATCATGATTATCTTTAATTGAGTGGACATAAATTCATATAGAAAAATATACTTCAAACTAAACACTAATTGTGTAAAACCTTTTAGTATCACCCGTTCTCTTCCTGTACTGTGCACATACTGCTATAAATCAAGCTAAATACACACAGGATAGGACAGTAGAGGAAGATAAACAACCACATTTAATGTAAATCTTTCAGTATTCTTACACCCTTCTGAAGCATTAGAAATATGTAAACCAACCCAAATGCAATTCAATATTACTATTGATCAGACACTAGTATTTTTTTCTATATCATTTTAGATTCAACCTAATCAGAGAGAAAAAAAAACTTAAAGCGGTTGTCTAGTCAAAAAAAATAAATAAATAAATAAATAAATACCTGCAAGACAATAGCATAATGAGCTAGTATGCACCGCATACTAGCTCATTATGAAATACTCACCTTAACCACTTGCCGACCGCCGATCGGCATCTGACGGCGGCAAAGTGGCTCGTTCCCGCAAATCGCCGTCATACGACGGCGGCTGCGGGAACGTGTATAGTGAGCGCGCGCGCGTCGCCGGAGGCGCGCCCGCGCGCTCACTGTGTCCAGGGGGGGCCAGGGAGCGGGTGCGGCGGCTTCGATTGCTGCCGGCCACCCGCGATGCCCCCCCCGGAGCGAATGAGCGGAGGTCCGTGTATGTAAACACGGACCTCCGCTCTGTGTGAGGGGGAAGGGCTGTGATCACAGCCTTCCTTTACGTGAAGGCTGTGATAACTTCCCTTCCCCAGATAGGCAGTCCCCCATACAGTTAGAACACGCCCAGGGAACATAGTTAACCCTTAGCGCGCCCCCTGCAGGTTAACCCCTTCACTGCCATCGCAAATATGAGGAAGAATATAAATCGGCCAAAAACGGTGAAAAAAAATGTTTTTTTATATTTTTTTTTTGGATTTGTATTTTAGGAAAAAGTAAGAAATTTGTGTTTTTTTGCAAAATTGTCGCTCTTCTTTTGTTTATAGCGGCGATCAGAAATGACGCAGCAGTGATCAAATACCACCAAAAGAAAGCTCTGTTTGTGGGAAAAAAAGGACGCAAATTTCGTTTGGGTACAACGTCGCACGACCGCGCAATTGTCAGTTAAAGCGACGCAGCGCTGAATCGCAAAAAGGGCTCCGGTCCTAAAGCTGGAAATCCTTCCGGGGCTGAAGTGGTTAAAACGAAGATCCGATCGAGCCGCTCGGTCCCCTCCGTGGGAGCGGACATCTTCACCCGGATCTTGCTTCCAGGTACGCGGCTCCGGCGCTGTGACTGGCCGGAGCCGCGAATGTCACACCCGCGCATGCGCGCGGGGTTCGTTTTTCCCGGCAGGGTTCGGAACTAATGCCGGCTCTTGCCGGGACACATATACGGCGCATGCGCCGAAACATACACGGCGCATGTGCCGTAACAATATATTACATTAGAAAGGGAATATCTTCTAAACCATACAGGTTTAGAAGATATTCATTTTACCTACAGGTAAGCCTTATTCTAGGCTTACCTGTAGGTAAAAGTACAAAAAAAAGGGTAGACAACCGCTTTAAATACCCATCACGCAGCATCAAAATTATAAGTTGCTCTGTTTATAATCAGTTATAACAAAAAACTGTCATTACATTCATATAAACAAACAAAATATCAACAATTAAACAATGCAAGTTGTCAATGTATGCTGTAATCTTCGTCTTTAGTTCTTGGACATCAAACCATATCAGACAGGTGGATCAATGCTGTTTAGCATTATCTAGGAACTAAACAAAATAAAAGGTCTTAGTGCATTATCATTACATTTCCTACCTAAAAATAAACAAATGGTTAGCACAAAAAATCACATATTCAAAACACTTTCTAGACAAAACATATGGCCATGTTATTTAATAAGAGTGCACTCTTTTCTACCCAACATGAGCTCATTAATTAATTAATTCATTATCACCATGTGGATTTTCATTAAAGGACATCCATCAAAAGTTGTCAATAATTCACCATGGTTAACATTCACAATAACATTTATAGGGTGTTCATCACATTATGCACAAACATTATACAGTACATCACCAAACTAATTTTGATGTTTGTATTTCAATCTCTTGTTCAATTCCATACAGATCTATGAAACTTCTAGGAACAGATCTTTGGTTCCCTCTGTATTAACGAAAAAACGTATAAAACAATCATTAGTGTTGTATTCCAAAGTATCACACTTCATTACAATCATCAATCGGGACAATACATGAATAGACACATTTATCTCCAGTGACCATTCACTACTGTCCTATTATATACTGTTAAGTAAAATTATCTAAGCTTGGTCTTTACTAGTCAACTATCTTGTTCAAATGGCTTTCATTAAAGGGTAAGACCAGGTTTTTTTTTTATCAGTGGGTGGAGCCTTCTCCTTTTCCACGCCCAGTAGGCTGGAATGGAGAACTAAACATTTAAATAATTATAATAATCATGGCTACCTTTTAAGAATTTACAGGGTATCAGCTGCAATCAGCCTTTGCTTTCTTTGTTTAAACAGAATCCTAGCGTTAGAAAGCAAAAAAAAACTAACCATTTCAACTAGGATTGTATTTCTGCAACTTAATTAAATGTTTCCCTTGGTCTTATATATCACCCACATTGGAACATTACATTTAACAGTATATTGCTTATTTCATAGATGTTCAGAACTGTCCTGCTTCACAGACAGGCACAATATATTAAGGGTGGTTTAAGGGGGATGCTGCAGTCTCTCTCCTCTCATTGCACACACACACATGCAAAGAGGGAGGGGAGGATATCCTGCAGACTCCAGCATTTTCTGCTAGAAAATAATATTTTTAGCTAAACTTACAAACTTCTGTCTTTCTCATACGCACTTTTTTAAGTTTCAGTACCTGTTTTTCAGTTCTGTATTTCTAACTTTTCTCATTTACAACTTTACAGAACTTTTTCTTCAGTTTCATTACTTAACTTTTCCAATGTTAAACTCACATAAACGCTCAAACATAAGTAACAAAATGTATTTTACAACTCATACTGAGCATTACCTATCCATGCTAATTAAGGTAACATTGTCATCTTATATAGACCATCCAAACAAATACCATGTCCATTAGCTAGCTTCAAACAATTTGGACATACACATAACCATCAATCTAAGTGCTCAGCTCATTGTTTTTGATATTCAAAATAGTTTCATCACTCTGAAACTTCTACAATCCAGATACCAGTGTTACTACTATTACAATTAAGGCTTCCTGAAGATACAACAGTTTAGTCATGTAAACTAACCAGAATAACCAGGATATTAGAGGCTATAATAGATATTTGTGAGGCCAACCTTAATAAGGAATATGAAATATGCAATTTCCCCAACACTTTACCCTGATACATTATCCACCCAAGGGTTAATCATATAATAATCTGTGCCACAGATGCGGGGCTACATAGTCTTTACATGTCTCCCTGGGGTTAGGAGGGGGAGGGGCTATTTCTTTCCCTTGTCCTTGTCCCATATTGAAAATACAACAATACAGTGGATTGTTGGAACTGTCTTACCTTACAGTCCATTTTCCACACAACAAATTATCTTATACTTCTACGCAATAGAAAGAAAAGCAAAGGTTTTACGGGCCCCGTTGGTCACCTTATATATTTCAAAACATTTGTCCTTTCCAAAAGGAGTTTGAAACAAAACTGCAGTTTTATATTATTTCATTTATCTAGTCTCCCAAAGACTCAGGTCTACCTTAGACCCTTCTAAAGCACACCTTGTGCGTCTTATTTCATTTATCTAGTCTACGAAAGACTCAGGCCTTCTTAGACCCTTCTAAAGCATACCTTGTGCTTCTTATTTCATTTATCTAGTCTACCAAAGACTCAGGACTACCTTAGACCCTATTTCATTTATCTAGGCATGATCTGTCTCCTTTCTAAGTGAATTTAAAAAGATAGGACTCTATCAGAGCCAAGAAAAACTCATCAAATTTAGACAAAAATCTCTTACCTTGGATGATTATCCTATCCCGACCGAGCTCCCACTTGAAAGGAATTTAATGCGATGACGACTATCCTATTCACCGGCTGACCAGCTGGGCCCTCAGATATCTGGAGACACCAATGAGACATGTGAAGCAGGCTGTGTGTTCAAAAGATGTCTGATTTATTAAGACGAAAAGCTCTGCTTATATTCAGTATTAAGACAAAGACAGGTGTAATTATCAAACTGTGTACGTGTTCAATAACAGGTAAAAACTGGTTCTGCGGACTGTCCACTAAAAGTTGAATAACCTGTGAACCATAGGTGTCTTTACAAGAGATGGTCTAGTGTGTTTGTCTGCATTCCAAGAACAAGCTAATTACAGGTTACAAGTCATGTTGTGTGGAGAAATTATAACAAACAGAATGAACTATATTTTATAACACACAAATTCGATCCTGAATCTAAAATGGAAACTAAGAACAAAATGGATACTTATATGCTCTTTCAATCAGTGCCACCCATCAGTGACCATCAGTGCCATCTAACATTGCCGCTTATCAGTCCCACCCATCAGTGCCCTTCAGTACCACCCACCAATGCCACCCACCTGTGCCCATCAGTGCCCAACAGTGCCACCTATCAGTGCACAGCAGTGCTGCCTTATCAATGTCTATCAGTGCCCATCAGTGCAGCCCATCAGTGCCCATCAGTGCAGCCTATCAGTGCCCTTCAGTGTCCATCAGTGCTTCCTCAACAGCGCACATCAATGAAGGAGAAAAATTACCTGTTTTGAAAATTTTATAACAAACTATGAAACTGTTTTTGTTTTTTAAATTTTCAGTCTTTTTTAAATTTTTTAGTAAAACATAAAAAACCCAGCAGTAAATAAATACCACCAAAAGAAAGCTCTATTTGTGGGGAAAAAATTATAAAGATTTAATTTGGGTACAGTGTTACATGACCGCGCAATTGTCATTCAAAGTGCGACAGCGCTGAAAGCTGAAAATTGGCCTGGGCAGGAGGGGGTTTAAGTACCCAGTAAGCAAGTGGTTAAAGTGCATCAATAAAAATTAAAAATTCCTTTAAATATAGTGCCTGGGGGGGTCCCCTTAGTCTGCCTGTAAACCAGCACATCTGTAACGTGTATAGAACATGCTGCAGCAAAAATTACATTTGCTGGCACCCAGTTATTTAAAAAAAAGAAAGAAAAAACTTCATGGGGGCCCCCTGCCCCAAAGCATCCCCCCATGTTGAGGGCATGTGGCCTAGTATGGTTCAGGAGGGTGGGGCACTTGCTTGCCCTCCCTTTCCTGACCTGCCAGATTTTGGAAGGGGAACTCACGCTGTTTTTTTTTTTTTAATTGGCGTGGGGTTCCCCTTAAAATCCATACTAGACCCTATTTTTTTTACCAGAAAATGTTTTTTTTTTCTTTTATTCAGCTGTCAGTGGGGAAGGTCATTGAGAGCTGATGACTCATCCATGGTTAAGGATGCTGCGGCCGGCTTCCTGGCCCCGCTCCTTAACCCACAGCTTTTACTGTGCTCTGACTGAGCAAAGCATTGCCCAATCAGGGTGCAGAATGCACTGTGCAGTGCCCGCTGAGCACCCTACAAATTTGGATGTTCCCTGAACAGGGTAAACAGCCAATGTTTGCCCAAACTCATGCTCGGGCCGAACCGTTCACCCAACATTAATCACTAATAACAGAAAAAACACTGAGGGCAGGATACTGTTAGGATCCACCTCATATTCAAATGTCGCCAGTTGAAATTCCAATCAGTCACGTTATTGCAATCTCAGGGTACAGTTATACTACAGCTTTCCTTACACCCCTTGGTTCACAAATGTTCTGCCTTGTACTTCAGCCCCGGAAGGATTTCCCATGTTAGGACCAGAGCACTTTTTGCAATTCGGCACTGCGTCGCTTTAACTGACAATTGTGCGGTCTTGCGACGTTGTACCCAAATTAAATTTGCGTCCTTTTTTCCCACAAATAGAGCTTTCTTTTTGTGGTATTTTATCACCTCTGCATCATTTATGATCACCTCTATAAACAAAAAAAAGAGCCTCAATTTTGCAAAAAAAACAATATTTCTTACTTTTTGCTAAAATACAAATCCAAAAAAAAATATAAAAACAACAAATTTATTTGGTTTTGGCCGATATATATTCTTCCTCATATTTTTGGTAAAAAACATTGCAATCTGCGTTTATTGATTGGTTTGGGCAAAAGTCGCCGCGTTTACAAACCATGAGAATTAATTTCTGCCATTTTTTTTTTACTGGTGATTGCGGCGATCTGCGATTTTTATCAGGACTTTGGTATTGGGGCGGACATGTCAGACATTTTTGACACTTTTTTGGGACCAATGACATTTATACAGCGATCAGAAATTTAAATATCCACTGATTACTGTATAAATGTCTTTGGCAGTGAGGGGGTTAACCTGGGGGGGCGCTGTAGGGGTTAACCGTGTTCCCTGGGTGTGTTCTAACTGTGAGGGGGCTGGGCTGTCAGGGGCATAAGAGATCTAACTGATCCCAGTGATAGGGATCATTAGATCTCTTAGATGCTGTCTGACCGCGCGGGGAACTGCCATGTTTACATCGGCGGTTCCCCGTTTTTCTTCTTTCCTAAGCAATTGCAGCTCACCAGCAGACATCGAGTCCACCCGAGCCATGGGCACACTCCTGCAAAGTGCGGCGGGCATGAGAGTGTCACGCATGTGCGAGCCGCTATTTAAAGATGGCGATTCGCAATACAGCCCCACTCTGCAGCAGTAAATGTACGTGAGACGGTCGGGAACCGGTTAAACTGCATCTCTCACTGCCTGCAGAATATGAAGACTACCTCTGTGCACCAACAGTTATCTAAAGCTAACATTAGCTGAAAGAAGATCCATCTTAGCGACTGCCCCTTTTACTAAGTTTAATAGCCCCAACCTTTTTTGTTTGTTTATGCTGTTTAACCACTTGCCGACTGCCCGTCTGCAATGTACTGCGGACGAGCGGCCAGTGTAGGCAAAGGGACGTACCTCTACTTCTAGTTTTGGCCACGTGAAAGCGTACCACCCGCCCAGCACCCACTGAGATTGTACACAGCGGGAGCCTGTCAGCAAGTCCTGGCCAATAGTTCACAGCCGGGACCTGCGGATCGGCTGTGTACAATCACAGCCCAGAGCTCTGTGTTGATAAATAACACAGAGCTCTGCACAGAGGGAGTGATCTGCCAGTTTCAGGGATAAGAAACTGAGAGATCTAGTAGTAAAAGCAGCACACTTTACACACATTACACATAGTTAGGCACACATTTAACCCCTTGATCGGCCTAGATGTTAACCCCTTCCTAGTCAGTGTCATTAGTACAATGACAGTGTATAGTATTATCACTGACACTGATCACTATATGTCATGGGTGATGTCAGTGGCAGTTAGTCAGTTACCTCAGTGTCAGTTAATGTTGGATTGCTTGCTGCACTTTCGCAGTCCCATTATAAGTCACTGATCACCGCCATTAGTAGCATAAAAAAACAAAAATTCTGATATATATACCATCATTAGTAGGCACTATAACTTTCATGCACACCAATCAATATACACTTATTAGGATTTTTTAATCAAAGACATGTAACAGAATACATTTATGAAGATTAAATTTATGAAGAAATTAGATTTTTTAAATTGTTTTTATTGGATATGTTTTATAGCAGAATGTAAAAAATATTGGATTTTTTTTCCAAATTTTTGGTCTTTTTTCATTTATATTGTAAAAAATAGAAACTCAGTGGTGGTAACATTTTACCACCAAAAGAAAGCTCAATTTGGATGAAAAAAATGATACAAATTTAATTTGGGTACAACGTTACATGAGCAGGGGGAGCGGGTACCTGGGTTTGGCATGTATCCACTCCCACTTCCGATTGTGATTGCCTTGGCGGATCCACCGGAAGTTCTCCTCCCCCTCTTTTTGCCCACAACCTTCACTTCACAGGTCCCAGAAATCTGCGGGACCATTCACAAAGTGCAGCACAGCCCTCAAAAGCTCAGTGTGAAGCTGGCTGTGAAGCCACAAGGAGTAACAGCTAGCTGCCCACAGTTAACATGCCAATGCTGGGGGCTGAAGACTGACGAAGAACTGGACCGAGTTAGGATGACGCTTGAGATCCTTGGACGGGTGTGTGTCTGTTTATTAAAGGTCAGCAGCTACTGTTTTTGTACAATTTTTGTACTTAATTTTTGCACAAGTGACTGAAGCTCCTCTTTAACTAGCTGCTTCGAGGGTAGTACATATTGTTTACTGCCAAGAACCTGATCACTAAAGCCTCATACACACGGGACGACGATTGTATACAACAGGTTGTATGAACAACCGTTGTATGCAAAATCGATCGTTCGTATGCGCGATTAGAACAGCCGACATGCAACGGTCGTACAAGGGGAGTTGTATGAGCAGACTTGAAAACTTGGTCATACCAACAAGCGGTCATACGACCGTTGTATCGTGTGTACAGAGCAGTTGGTACAACAAGTTGTATTGTGCAAAACATGCATGCTCAGAAGTCAGGAACGGCCGGATGCTAATTACATGCACCTGAACATTCTTTCTTTGGTCGCACGATCGTGTAGTGCAGTCAGTATGCTAGATACAGCAGCCAACATACGATTTGAGATGATCGTACGTACGATCGTCGTCCCGTGTGTACAAAGCTTAAGGTGTAGATCCAAGCTGGGATGTCATCTTACAACAGTGAAAAGTGGAGAATAATACAATATTCCTGTATAAGGAGTGGTATGTGGAAGGCAGGGACTGTGACTTGCTGTTCATTAGACACAGCTCCTACTTGATTCTTAGCAGTGGCTCTTTTGTGTTTAGGTCCAATGTACTCAGGCTGCAGTGCCATATATTAATTTGTGATCTGTCACACAACACTTTTGGTCTAGATTTTTATACTTTCTCAACCAATTATACTATCTATATACAGTATAGGCTTTGCTATATCATTTTGCACTTATTCCCGTGAACTGATTCTGTCTTCCATTTCATTTGTGTTCAGCAATCTCATAACTTGCCATTTGTCAATGTAATACATTCCTTCTGTGTTTGCTATATTGCAGAGACATTGGTTTATCTATTTCTTTGACTGAATATGTACAATGTTGAACAACATAAACTTGATTATATTAACCCTAATATGTTGTACAGAAAAAAAAAATATATATACATAAACAAAGCCCAAACTGGTAACTGCAGTATTATATCAAGACATGCAAATATGGCTAGAAAAAAAAGGAGAGATATTTATTATATAATCATAAAGGTTTAATAAGTTTCTGATTATAATAGTCTTAGAGATGGACTTGAAGATAAACATTGAAATGTATTGGATTTATAAATGTCCATCATTTTATGTAGAATTACTGATGTGTATACTGTATATACTAAGCCACTATGAGAAATTCCCTTTAAGAACTAAGACATTGAGGTCTTTCATAGTGTGGTATAGTGAGAAATGATGTTCCTGTACAGAACTCATTTTCTTTATGTTCCTTGGTGGTAAGTCTGTGCAAATTCATCCTTGCTTGCAACTTCTGCTCTGTTTCACCAACATAAGATCCTTTGCTACATCTTTTGCATTGGATGAGGTAATAAATACACTAAGTACAATACCATCCGCTCCTGAGTCTCCATTGTGGAATATCCTTTCCAACATTATATCAACTGTGGATCTAAAAATGTAGTATATGTTATAGAGTGCACCTTATGTCCACTACAGTACGTGGGCTGCACTATTAGCCCTCTAAGGATAAGAATCGGGGAACACTACAACAACACAATAAACCCAATGCTAACAATATATCATAGTTTCCAAACATTTCAGAGATGCACATGCAAGCAACATGGGTTCTTTCTCTTTCTGTGGAGTTGAACGGGTTACAAAATCTCCACAATGACGTGATATTTATCGCAGGTTACTTGAGAAGGAAGTGTGGTGGATATTCTCAAAATGTACTAGGACTCCACTGGGTCTTAACTACAGATGGATGTGGATCTAAGTGATGTTTTTACTTTTGTCTGTTAAAACACTTAGGTCTCCCTTTTGATCACACATCCCTCATAGTGGTTCTAAGGCATATATTTATTAATATCTTGAGGATGGGTTCTCATATATCTACCAACTATAATATGCTAATTTTTATATTTGTTTTCCTTATATCAGCTTGGAATGTGTTAATGTTCCCACACAAAAGGAGAATATCATATATTATTGCACCTTTATGTATATATTAATTACAATTCATTTTTTATACATATTTGTTGAAAGATACACTTTATTTTTTCTTGGGTGCATTTTTTTAATATAAGTATGAAACATGGTACCGCAATTGCTAGCTCTAGCTGTCAGTCCAACAACAGCTTATTATGAATTATTTTCAATCATGAAGGAGATGTTGATCCATCTTCAAGATAATGTTCTACTTTATATTGATACTTTTATCCTTTTCATATATCAATTTTTTTCTTGGAATGGATCGGCATCTTGTGTCTGCATTTCTCATAGTGACTTAGTATATGTACAATAATTCTAAATAAAAGGATGAACATTTATACATCCAATCCATTTCAATGTTGATCTTCATGACCATCTCTAAGACTGTTATAGTTAGAAACATCTTTATCCTTTATGTTTATATAATGAATTTTTCTCCTGTTTTTTTAAGCGACATTTGCATGTCGTGAAAAGCGAAAGTAAACCAAAGGAATGAGCAGATAAAAAGCTGCATATCATGTAGACAACCCAGGAAGCTATGCAAAGAGATGGCCCGCAGACAGGCAGCCCTCATAACATGAAAGGACATTTTCAAGTAAGCTTATATTGCAATGTCAAAAATACTCTTTTGTAGTGCTATTACAATGATCATATTCTAATAATGTTTCCGCAAGCTAAGCAGAGGGAGCTCTTGTTTGGAATTTAGCCACAGCTTTGCCAGCGCCCTCTGCTAATTCTTAATTCCCCCTTCCCAATAGTTTATTTCTTTGTTTCTTTTCATCTCATTGTCAATTTTATCAAACTGCTGTATAACTTTATAACCAATGCCACATTTTCTGTTATTTTTTACTGCCATAGCAGCTATGCAGAGATATTGATGTCTTTTGAAGGCAGTCTTTGTGGTAAAATTTAAAAAATGGTGGGTTGGCATATACCAGGTATGGGTGTCCCTTTCCAAAATAGGTCATATTGGTAACAACAGTAGGGATTATTAGGCTCTATCTAAGGTAACCCTGTAGTAAATTGTCCCCATGGCAGTTTATTGGTGTTTGGAGGCCTTGACATAGATGTTTGAGAAAGATACAGATGGTTTGATCATAAAATGGGCCTTCAAAGACTGTAGACCTGTAAGGAGATCAGACATATTTTGTTATGTTTTTTTTACTATGCATAATGTATTTTGTAACTATTTTTGTATTTGTTGTTTATAGAGTTGAGCGAACCCGAGCTGTAAAGTTCAGGTTCGTACCGGACTTTAGGGTGTCCGTGTCCCCAACCCGAACCCGGACATTTGAGAAAAAGTCTGGGTTGGAGTTTGGGTATTTTTTTGCACCTGTTGAATAGCTGCAGGGCAGCCAATCAACAGACGTTTCACTCGTTTGCCCTTAGAAGCCATCACAGCCATGCCTACTAATGGCATGGCTGTGATTGGCCAGTGCATCATGTGACCCAGTCGTCGTCGCAGGAGAGGGATGTGATCATGCTCTACTACACTGTACGTCGTGATGCACTGAGGTCGAATATATCTCTGACCCAGTGTACTACGTGACCGGTTAGTGTCGG
>BLSH010060272.1:47319-59435 GCA_018402905.1 Glandirana rugosa
TTTTGGTGTCTCTTCCAGTAGGGTGCCTTTATTTTTTGGCCATTACGATCCATTTATCTGGAACCTTTATTTTCTTTTTTTTTTTTTTTGGACTTAACACATGACTCAAAGGGCCGTCCAGAGAAGTTCCACTGTCTCACCACTAGTTTAGAGTTCCTTTTCCTTTTTCTCATTTTCGTCTGGGTTGTTTAGCATATTATCCCATTGGTTGCAGTGCTGTCCACACATGGCATATTGGGATCTCCATATGGTACTTCTGATGAAGCAAACCAGTTGCAAAACGAGTCGAGACCGATGCACCCATTCCTGTTCCACTAGTTTTATGACATTTGTATTTATGATTGTCTGGGCCAGATAAGACTAGTGCTCTATTAGGGAAGTTAACCCCTTTGCACCCTGCCTTTTGCAATATGATGGTTGGTCAGGAGCCCTATTATCCTGGAAGGACATCATATAAAATCCTCCCGGGATCATGCTGCAGCGTGATCTGTCACCAGATGCGGCCGATGATAGATCACTGTACCGCCCCGCTGCCAAGTGATTGGCCAGTCACAGCAGATCACATGATATTTGTACTCGATGAATAGCTTTATTTCATGCCATTCATTGTGCACTATTGTGATGAGCTATGTGATTGGTCATAGTGATCACATAGTACAGACAGGGCATATCACAGCCTATCTGTACCATGTGATTATCTGTGGCCAATCACAACTAATCACAATAGTAAACATTGAATGAATAGTTTTCATTTAGAAAAAAATGGTTGCTTATAACTGTAAAATTCCCCTAAAAATAAAAAAATCCTGATCACCTCCCCAGAGGCAATACTGTATGGCTCTGGTCACTGTTTGTAAAGAAAAAACTTAAAAAAAAGAAAATAATGCAATAAAAAAAAAAAAAACATTTTTTTTTTTTTTTTTTTTTTTTTTTACTTACTGTCACCAGTCAGTGCCCCTGCTCACCGCCACACCAGTTATATGATGATGCTGTACTGCACTGGTGACAGTATGTAAAAAATGTATAAAATTGTGAAAAAAACTATTTTTTTTATTTCTTCATTTGCCAAAAAATTGTGACAAAAAATTACACCTTCAAAAAATTTGCAATGCCTCTTACTAAATACCTTGGACTGTCTACTTTCCAAAATGGGATAATTTGGGGGATATGTGTACTGTCTTGGCCTTTTAGGCCTCAAGAAATGAGAGAAGCCATCAGTACAGATTTATATACATATACACTATATTACCAAAAGTATTGGGACACCTGTCTTTACACGCACATGAACTTTAATGTCATCCCAGTCTTAGTCAATATTAAGTTGGCCCACTCTTTGCAGCTATAACAGCTTCAAATCTTCTGGGAAGGCTGTCCACAAAGTTTAGGAGAGTGTCTATGGGAATGTTTGACCATTCTTCCAAAAGTGCATTTGTAAGGTCAGGCACTAATGTTGGATGAGAAGGCCTGGCTCACAGTCTCCGCTCGAATTCATCCCAAAGGTGTTCTATCGGGTTGAGGTCAGGACTCTGTGCAGCCCAGTCAAGTTCCTTCACCCCAAACATGCTCATCCATATCTTTTTGGACCTTGCTTCATTCACTGGTGCGCAGTCATTTCAGAACAGGAAGGGGCAATCCTCAAACTGTTCCCACGAAGTTGGGAGCATGAAATTGTCCAAAATGTCTTGGTATGCTGACACCTTAAGAGTTCTCTTCACTGGAACTAAGGGGCCAAACTCAACCCCTGAAAAACAACCCAACACCATCAGCCCCCCTCCAACAAATGATTTGGATCAGTGCAGAAATCAAGGTCCATAAAGACACGGATGAACGAGTTTGGGGTGGAGGAACTTGACCTCAACCCGAAAGAACACCTTTGGGATGAATTAGCCGAGACTGTGAGCCAGGCCTTCTCGTACACATCAGTGCCTGACCTCACAAATGCGCTTCTGGAAGAATGTTCGAGCATTTCCATAGACACGCTCCTAAACCCTGTGGAAAGCCTTCCCAGAAGAGTTGAAGCTGTTATAGCTGCAAAGGGTGTGGTTGCATTGTTCAGAGCTCTGCTGTGTTCCGTTGAGACCTGTGAGACCAAGAGCTAAAGTTACCAGCTTATCCTAGGAGGGATGGAGAGTCCGGGGCCTGATGCGGGTGGAGGATCCCCTGGAGGCCCGAGTACTGCTCTTCCTGTTGCAGCTGCTGAGGATCTGGGAAAGGGCCCTAGGAAGGGCGAGTCTCTTGCAGCTTACCATGGGCAGATGACCTCTAGAGTTGTGAAAGTAAAGAAGGAGGAAGAAAAACTGAACAAACTAAAAATGGACTTGAAGAAAATGAAAATGTCATATGACAGGGTTTGGAGCAACAGGCGCCATGAAATGCGCCTGGTGATCGAGAACCTAGAGTTGTGATCTGGTTGCAGCGCTTAAAGCCTCAAGTGGTATATTTTCTGAAAAGTATAAAAATGAAGATCGCTTTAGAGCAGCTCGTAGCAGGTCCATGGCTCCTGCTAGAGGACATCTGGATGTTGTATCCTCCATAGAAGATCTGCCAGATGCCTGCTTTAGTACCGTGGTCAAATCAACACCTTCTGAGATACAGATCCAGCAAGCTGGAGAATCTCTGGCCAAACAACCTGATGAAGACATGGAAGTTCCAGAGAAGGAGGAGACACAGTCTGTCCCACAACAACAGCAGCAGCAGCAGCCAGATTGGCAATCCCATGTAGATGCCGCAGAAGAAGCGGGAAGCAGGAGTCTTGGATTTCATCACCGAGCTTGAATCCCCCCTGCAAGGGAGATCATTTTCCTTTGATTCAAATGACTTTGAGGACGAAGAGAGCAAGTGTCCCTAGGCTGTGGTTCTGAAAGCTAAAGAAGAAGCTGTGTTTGTCTGTCTAGAAAGAATGGCTAGCTTGGAGGGCAGCTTTTCCAAGGATCTTACAAAGGGTACTGTAGGTACAGTGGAGCAGTCACATGGTGGCAGTGTAGAACCGTAGGTTCCTGGACAGTCAGAATCACCTTTGAATGCCTGCATTGAGAAGCCTGGTATGGAAGTTGTAAGAAAATCTGATGTGATAGCTGCTTCTGCTGTGCCTCATTCCATGAGTGTTCCCCCTGTTATGCCTAATCCTGTGCCCCCAGTTGTGTCTGATCTCATGATTGTACCCACCACGGTGGCTGACTCAGTGAATGCACCCATAGTAGATGCAGCTGCTGTAGCCAATCTGCTGATAAGATCAATGCCCCTGCCACACCTTAAGGGGTGCTCAGTTAATACAGTGCAGATCAGGTGGTCAGGTGAGGGCCCCCCCCAATAGGAGGGATGTTATTGATCGTATACTGGAAATGGGCTTCAAGGTAGAAGATATGTTCACATTTATTTCTCCTCTAGGATCAGCTGAGTACAATGTCTCTTTTGTCAGGGCAGATAGCCTTGATATGTTCTGGCTCAAGTATGATAGAGATGGTTTGGGGCCCAAGCTTGTTTCCAGGCAACCCCTGGTAAAAACAGTAACAATATTGGTAAGGAATGAGTCCATTCCAGCAGCAGACATTGTAGTATGGCTGAGTTGTTATGGAGATGTGATGGGTCCCCTTAAGAAAATAGAGGATGACAGGGGGATATGGACTGGGGGCTGGACTGCAACCGTCAAGTTGCGTGTTGCGGATAATGTAGTTAAGCACCTCCCATCCTCTGCATTCATAGGGAAAGATAGGCTAGTAGTATTTTACGCAGGACTGCCTAAGTTATGCCATTGATGTGGTGAGAGGGGACATTTTGCCTCCCACTGTTCAGAGGTGAGGTGTCCCCTCTGTCAGGAGAAGGGACACATAGCTAAGGACTGTAACATGATCCAATGCAATCTTTGTTTAAGGTTGGGACATTCCTACAGCCAGTGCCCCGAGGTGTTACACAACCAGGCCGACCTGGTTGAAGAATTTTTCAGGATGGATGCAGAGGATGAGGGAGGGGTTCCTGCCTTGCAGGTGCCCGGTGCTGTGGTGCCCGCTCCTCAGACCCTGGGTGCAGCAGTGGCAGCAGTTATGCCAGTAGAGTCTCCTTTGTCTGTGTCTCCTCCTGTAGTCATACTCACCTCTGTCATCGTGTCTACCCCTACCCGAGTGTCTGCTCTCTCTACTGTACCTGTCCCCCCCTGTAAAGTCTAAATTAGCTGAGGCAGCTAGGGATTCTGGGCAGCTAGGCAGTAAGGTGAGGGTTCCGCAGGTTCTTCCCCCAGTTCTTCTTCATCAGTGCTGCAAGGGCCCTATGGGGAAGCCTATGGGGTCTGCAAGAGGGGAGACTGCTTCATGAGAGGACTCAATCTCAGTGAAGGATAGTGAGGGAGAGGGATGGTCGGTGGTTAGGAGAGGGGGAGGCAACAGACTGCTCCAGTCTCCTGCCTCTTCGATCTCTTCCTCTTTAGGGGCGGACGAGTTGCCCCTTTCTAACCAGTTTGGGACTTTGTCTGGGAACGAGGGAGAGTCTGAGGACTCTGGTTCCCCGATGGAGGATGTGGAGGATGGGGGTCCCTGAAGAGAAGTAGGCCCCTTTCAAAAAAAGAGGATGGAAAGGCTAGGAAACGTTTACCTCAATTACCTTGATGGCAGTTCCTGCTCTGATAAAGGTGGCAACTATTAATGTTGCCAGTCTGAAGTCTAGTGCTAGAGTGCTAGAAGTACGGCCTTATTTTTTCCTCAGCTAAATTTATGTTGATATTTTATTTTTGCACGAGACCCAGCTGAATAGCCTTGCTGATATCTACCTGGCAAAGAGGGAATGGAGACGTGGTCCTTCCTTCTGGTCTCTTGCAGGCGAGTCTTACAGCGGAGTTGCAGTGCTTTTTACCAGTATGATAACGTGATGGCGGGTCATTGAGGTGGAGATCGGAAGATGTATGGTCTTAGACGTCTTAATGAAGGAGCAGGACCTACAGTTAATAAATATTTATGGCCCGCAATCTAAGTGGGATAGGAAGTGCTTCTTTATGAAGATTAAGCCCTTTCTTTTTACATCCCGGCAGGTCGTCTTTGGAGGAGATTTTAATACTACCACTAGGCCCAAAGACTGTAAGGGTTCTTCAGATAGGCTGAGATATGACAACGTGAATGCAACAGTCAGGGATGCAGGTCTGGTAGATGCGCACATTAAGCGTTGACCAGACAACACGGGTTACATTTTTATGTGAGACAGTTCTGAGAGTAGGATAGATAGGTTTTTTTGAAGGGGGACTCTGCTTTCTCGGTTCCAGAGTGTTGTGCAATAGAGTTATCTGACCACCTTTTGCTATCCGTGATTCTGAATGCCTCGGATGCAACACCCAAGGGGAGGGTAATCTGGTGACTTAATTTGACTATCTTGGACGATGAAGAGGTAAGACAATCTTTTGAGGATTTCTTTCAGGCACAGGTAACCATCTTGGATTTCTGCAACAGCAGGTCGGAGTGATGGGAGCTTGTCAAAAAGCAGATCAAGTTTTTCAAGGCCGTAGGAAGGAAGAAATCGCTTGATAAGTATTTGACCTACCAACATCCTCGGAGAAAACTTGATCGTCTGGTCTCGAGTGGTGGAGATCCTGGGGCGATCTCTGAGGCACAGCTCCTCCTTAAAAAGTTTCAATATGATAGGCACGTCTCTTCGGTTCTGGAAAGGGACTATGGGAAATATCACTCACCCGACCCTTATCAGAATTGCAAACAGGGCGCAGCAGTTAAGATGGTCACAGGATTGAAGAATAGTACAGCCTCCCTGCCGAAATCCAGGTTAGGGATCCAGGAGGTCTCGAGATCTTTTTATGCTGGTCTTTTGGGGGAGAAGCACCTCGATCTGGAAAAGATGTCAAGCTTTTTGGACTTTACTCCAGGTCTGGGAAATGATGTTCAGCTGACAAATTTGACAGGCGAGATCACAGCAGAAGGAGTGATCATGGCAATAGATAAGCTTGCCGGGGCCAGATGGATTGACAGTGAAGTTATACAAAGCTTTCAAGTCCGTAATAGCTCATTACCTCGCAGGGGTCTTTAATGACGGTTTGCAGGAAGGTTCGCTCCCTCCCTCCATGAGGTTGTCTGCTGTGATCTTGCTGTCAAAGGGGAAGAATCTCTTGATGATTGAGAATTGGCACCCCATCAGCCTTCTTAATGTCGATAGGAAGATTCTGGCAAAAATAATTTTTTGGCGCTTGTTGTCAATTGCAGATCATCTGCTTTCACGCCATCAGCACTGCTCAGTCCAGGGCAGGAGTATGTTCAGTTTTAGCTGTCCGGGAGGTTCTGGAACGATGCAGGGCTGAGAGTTGGGGAAAGTATTTACTGGCACTGGATCAATCGAAGGCCTATGATCGAGTAAATCACGAGTACCTTTGGCTTCTCCTTGGCAAGTATGGTCTGGAGGGTGGGTTCATTGGATGGCTTAAAAATTTGTATGAAGGGGCTGAAAGCTTCATGCTGGTGAACAGTTGGATTGGTCAGCCCTTTAGGGTTGGTTCTGGGGTGTGCCAGGGGTGTCCGCTGAACCCTCTGCTATACATGTTTGCGATCAACCCCTTCATTAGAAGGCTAGAGAATGGACCGTTGTGTGGGGTGCCGATGGGCATTGCTGGGATGCCACCTTTGAGGATCGTAGCCTATGCTGATGACGCTTCTGTTTTCATGTCTGGGACAAGTGAAGCACAAGAGGTGGTCTCAGTGATGGAACAGTATTCTGAGGCATCTGGCTCCAAGGTCAATCGGGACAAGAGTGACGTTTTCTGGCTGGGTGAAGGTGATGAAACCTTTCGCTCCTGGATATCTTCCCAAGGCCTCAGCAGAAGGTAAAAGTGTTAGGTAGAGAATTTGGCCCTGGTGTTTATGGTAAAACAAATAGGGAAAACAGACTGTCTGGTGCCGATGCCAAGATGAGAAGCTGGAAGGGGTGGCGGCTCTCCTTAAGGGAAAGGGTTGATTTGATCAAAACCTACTTGATTCCAGTCTTATTGCATGTCATTGTGTCTGTGTTTTGCCAGAGTCCCTCTATACGAGGATCAGCAGCTGTTTTTTCCAACTATTATGGGGAAATAAGCTGAACCTTGTTAAGCGGAACATAACTTATCTCTCCAGGCAGGAGGGTGGCCTAGGTATGGCCAACCCAATTGTTTTTTTCTCTATGATGTTTTTAAAACATAATTTTGGTAAAATGTTGGCAGAGAGACTGCCTGGGTGGGTAGGCATTTTTCAGAACTGGTTTAGGCCTTTTCTGGGATGTTGGGAGAGTGGCGGGTCAGTGAAAATCTTGAGGGTCAAGCACGGCAAGCTCCCGGCCTATGTTGCCACGTGTCTGAGGAAGCTTAGGCAGTGGTGTGTGACAGCGGAGGACATCAAATCCCTCCCTAGGAGGCTCCTGGGTGAGAGGATTCACTAAAAACTCATATGCAGAGCCTAATATAGGCGCTGCATATGAGTTTTAGTGCATTCTTTGGACAATATAGATCTATTGTTTTTGCGTGCTGCCACCCATAATCTTTATCCGTCTGGTTTTTACCTTTATATTTTAATATTAATATTGTATAAGTGAGTGTGGATTTCTGTTTTTACATACGTTATGGGTGAGAGGATTGTTGGTACTGCCTTTCACTCACCACTGGCCTTGAGGTATTGCTCAGGCTATAGTATGAGGGTGGGACTACGTTTAATAAACTCTTTGCAGATTCCCTTGAAATTCAGTGATCAGGCCTGGCTCGCGTTCCTTGGTAGTCTCTATGTGAGGGGCAACCTGAAGTACCGCTCGGTGGATGACCGTGGTTGTCCTAAAGTGGAGTGTCAGGGGGAAATGGAAACTATGGACCACTTTTACTTCAGTGTCCTTTTAATGTAGAAGTCTGCAAAGAGGTGGGGAGGGTGCTAGCCATTCCTTTTCTACCAAGCATGTCTTATGCAGGGTGGGTGTACGGGGGATTCAAGAATCAAAGAGGTTTTAATTTAGACACCATTTTTTTAGTCAGCTTAGTGGTCCGCTATTTCACTTGGCATGCACGGTGCCAGGTTTCCCTGCGGCAGAAAATCCTTCCAGTGGAGGAACCTCTTGGTGAGGTTGGGAAGATTCGGGGTCTTGAGAAAGATAGGTAGAAGAGGGAGGTCTGGATAAAGACGTGGAGGAATATCAGGCCTGTTTCGGCTGCCTGTTGATCTCTGGGTGTTGGTTCTTTCCTCTTTCTCTTCTTTCACTCCTGTAGATTTTTGCTGAAGAGTTTTTTTTTTAAAGGGGCTATGTACATCTGAAGGTCATGTTTCCTGGTCTTGAATGGTAATGTATAGTTCTTTTGTAGTTTGGTTGTTATACCAAGGTATGATGTTTAAGCACCAAGGGTGTTCTAGATATGTTGTCAGTTTCTTTTTTTGGAAATGCATTGTCCTATCATATGATGCTGAAAGCAAGTTTATTGATTAAGTTATAAAAAATGTATATTGTAAGTTGTAAAAAATGTATGTTGAGCTGTATGTGATTGAAGACCAATCCAAATAAAAATTGCTAACTCAATACTGAACCCTATGGACTAATACTGGGATGCCATTACAGTTTATGTGCATGTGAAGGCAGGTGTCCCAATACTTTTGGTAATATAGTGTATATACCGTATACCATAGTTTGTAGACTCTATAACTTTCCTACAGACTAAATAATATGCATCGATTTGGGTTAATTTTACCAACCAAATGTAACAGTATACATTTTTGCCTACATTTATGAAGAAAGATAACTTTTTTTGCAAAAAGTTATAACAGAAACAAAGAAAAACACTTTAACAAAAAATAACAGTGGTGATTAGCCCCTTCAATACAGGGTGCTTTCCTGCCCAGTCCAATTTTCAGCTTCCAGTGCTGTCACATTTTTGAATGACAATTACGCAGTCATGCAGCACTGTACCCAAACAAAATTTTTATCATTTTTTTCCCCAGAAATAGAGCTTTCTTTTGGTGGTATTTGATCACTACTTGGGTTTTTATTTTTTGCACTACAAAGGCAGAAAATTTTGAAAAAAAAAAGTTTTTCTCCATTTCTGTTACAAAACTTTATAAATACTGTATATACTCGGGTATAAGTCGAATTTTTCAGCACATTTTTTGTGCTGAAAAAGACCCCCCTCGACTTATACCCGAGTCAGTGTCTGTGGGTGATCAGTAGTTTCACATTAAACAGAGCCGTGCTGCTTCTAAGAGCCGTTCTGTGCTTGTAACTGTGACTAAACACATTGGAATGTAAAGAATGCTGAGAGAGGTGTCAGATTTTCAGCTTGATGTCGGCAGGTGGGCGGGACAAGCTGATGTTAGCTGTTCAGTCCCGCCCATCTCCTGATCTCAGTGAAGAGCTGCAGCTCTCTCTCAGCATTCTCTACATTCCAATGTGTTTAGTCACACTTACAAGCACAGAATGGCTCTTAGAAGCAGCACAGCTCTGTTTAATGTGAAACTACCTTACTCATCCCTTATGCGTTTTGGCTACAGTCTCTGTGTCCTGGCTAAAATCCCTGTGTCCTGGCTAATATCCCTGTGTCCTGGCTAATATCCCTGTGTACTGGCTAATATCCCTGTGTCCTGGCTAATATCCCTGTGTACTGGCTAATATCCCTGTGTCCCGGCTAATATCCCTATGTACTGGCTAATATCCCTGTGTCCTGGCTTATATCCCTGTGTACTGGCTAAAATCCCTGTGTTCTGGCTAAAATCCCTTTGTACTGGCTAATATCCCTGTGTCCTGGCTAAAATCCCTGTGTTCTGGCTAAAATCCCTATGTACTGGCTAATATCCCTGTGTCCTGGCTAAAATCCCTGTGTTCAGGCTAAAATCCCTGTGTTCTGGCTCCCTGTCCCTGTGTTCTGGCTGCTGCATTTCCCACCCTAGGCTTATACGCGGGTCAATACGTTTTCCCATATTTTTTGGGCAAAAGTAGGGGGTCGGCTTATACACGGGTTGACTTATACACGAGTATATACGGTAAGTCATTTTTCTCCTTCACTGATGAACACTGATGAGGCTGCACTGACGGGCACTGATGAGGCAATACGGATTGGCACTGATGAGGTGGCACTGATGATGAGGCACTTATATGCAGCACTGATAGGTGGCACTGATAAGCAGCACTGATGGGCACTGACAGGTAGCACTGATGGGCACTCATAGGCAGCACTAATGGGCACTAATAGGTGGCACTGATGGGCACTGATAGATGGCACTGATAGGCAGCACTGATCAGGAGGCATCCCTAATGGGCACTGATTGGCATCCTTGGGGGGCTCTAGTGGGCTTTCCTGGTGGTCAAGGGTGGGCATCCCTGGTGGTCGTTGGTGAGCATCCTCGATGGGTCTGCACTGATAATCAATGTGCTGATTATCAGCACAGACCCCTCCCCCCAATAGGAGAGCAGCCGATCGTCTCTCCTCTACTCGTGCCTGTCAGTGTGAGTACAGGAAAAGCAGATACATAGCTTTTCCTGTTTACACTGTGATCAGCTGTGATTGGACACAGCTGATCACGTGGTAAAGAGCCTACCTCTTAGATTGGAGATGCGGACTGTGTCAGACTGACCACACCACCGATTGCCGCGCTGCGTGCCACTGCAGGTGTGTGGCCGTGGCTTATTCTGCTGGACATCATGACACCCAGTCAGGATAACAGAACCACTTTTTGGCAGTCATTTTGCTATATGATATGGAAGTGGTTAAATACCACCGAAAGAAAGCTCTATATGTGTAAAAAAAAAAAAAGTTAAAAGTGTCATATGAGTACAGTGTTGCATGACTACACAATTGTCATTCAAAGTGTGACAGCACTGAAAGCTGAGAATTGGCCTGGGCAGGAAGTTGATAAAAGTGTTTGGTATTGAAGCGGTTATTGTACTGCTCATATGCATATGAGTTAAAAGGTTGTAGGACAACATTTAATGTGCAGTGTCCTACAACCTTTTAACTATATTTTGCATATTTTGTTTTTATACATTTGTGTTTGCTTCCTTTCTTCTTTCGGTGACCCAAACTAAATTCACAGGTGCCGCTGAAGGCTCCACCAGGTCCTCTTATGTAGCAACTGCTTGGAATGCATACAAGGACAGAGCTCGTCTCAGCTCTAGACATCTAATGGAAAAGGGAAATGTACTGGAAGTCACACATCTGTGCAAAATTGCAAAATTCAGTAGGAAGGTGTATGACAGCCTCAGCCAGGGCTCTAACCAGGCCACTCCCCAACTTGTTTCACTCTGCCCACTGAGCTTAGTCATGGGGATCTCCTTCTTTGGGGTTATGGTTGGCATTGTAAAGTCCATATATCCGTTTCTTTTGTTTTTCTGCAGTTTAGACACTACCATACTTATGCAGAATCCCACTAAACAATGCCACATCACCTGTTCTGGATTACCCTATTAGCCCAGATCAACTTTACCCCTCTCTGCACTTGTTGCTTGCCCTTTTCATTACTGTTAAGCCTTGCTCAAGTTATTCCTGTCAAACCTCTTCCTCAAACCCCTACCTTCTTGAAATGGGAGTATCTGGAAGCCACCCAGTATCACCATAAGTGCACCACCAAAAGGGCCTCAGCCACGCCAGCTGGCCAGATAACGTTTTTCCTTTTTTTTTGGAGATTATTCTTCTTGTTTCATAGCATTTACACAGACTTTAGCAATTTTCACCTTCCTGGAACACTAAAGTCCTGCAAACATTTCTGTTTTTACATACGTTATGGGTGAGAGGATTGTTGGTACTGCCTTTCACTCACCACTGGCCTTGAGGTATTGCTCAGGCTATAGTATGAGGGTGGGACTACGTTTATGTTAGGAGAGTGGGTATTGCATACATTTTTGTCTTTACAAACGTCCTGAAATCACAAGGTCCTTCCACTTTTAACGATTTCAGACACATTTACGATACTTTGTTCTTCTTATTAGAGGTTTTTTTTTCCTTTTTGCAATAGACCGGTCGACCGCACCGACTCCGGGAAAACCACCACGTGAATACCACTATGACCCACCGAAGGTCTATGAGGGTAAAGTTCTTCCATCCCCAAACTCCTTCTCCAAACTGTCCTTATTGAACTCGTTCCGAATTGTCATTACTTTTCCCGTTCGTTGTTCACGTCTCTCCCCATTTCAACTAGACC
>BLSH010060272.1:76830-113663 GCA_018402905.1 Glandirana rugosa
ATAGGTGGGCACTGGTAGGTGGCAATGGTGGGCACTGATATGTGGCACTGGTATGCATTGATAGGGGCACTGGTGGGCATATACATTGATAGGGGGCTCATTCCCTGGTGGTCTAGGGTGGCATCTGAAGGTGGCACTGAGTGAAGGTGGCAGTGAGCAGTATGTCACTTACCTGGTGGTCTAGGGGGGTCTCCCTGGTGGTCCAGATCGGCTCCCTGGTGGTCCCTGGTCGGTTCCCTGGTGGTCCTGGGTGGGCACATTCCTGGTGGTCCCTGGGCAGGCTCCCTGGTGGTCTAGGGTGGCGATCCGAGGGAGGGCTGTGCTGATAAATCATCAGCACAAACCTTCCTTGTCAGGGATGCAGCCGATCGGCTCTCCACTCATCAGGTCTGCAGACCTGAGTACAGGAAAGCCGATAAATGGCTTTCCTGTGTTACACTGTAACCAGCCGTGATTGGTCACAGCTGGTCACATGGTAAAGTGCTTCAGATCGAAGCGCTTTACCGAGATCGGTATTGCGGGGGGTCAGACTCACCTCCCACACCACAGATCGCCGCGATGCACGCCCCCCCCCCCCCCGGGCGCGCAGCGGCTTGCTATCCTGAGGACGTCCAGTCAGGATAACTAAGCCACTTCACGGCCGTCATTTTGCATACAGCGGTCGGGAAGTGGTTAAAAAAAATTAGCACACAGAGCCCTCCAAGAGGGATTTTTGGAAGGGTCTGATCTATGCGCTTTTTAAAAAAAAGCCAGCAATGAGATATCATTTCTTTTTGTTTGTAGTCTAGAAGTATAAATACCCAAATGTTTGACAAGTCCTTTATTATACAATAAGAATTTGAAAAAGTCCCTCACTGTAAATCCATCACCAATTACATCCTTCTCACGATGCATGGGGACCCTCATGCAGTTTTACATTTTTTTTCTTAAGGTTCCCCTTAAAATCCATATCAAATCTGATGTGGATTACCTGTAGAACCTCACACATTTTGTTTGCATGGGTTACCCCTAAAAATCAATAGCAGACTTAAAGGGTCTTTTTCTTTTGACAACATAATTAAACTATCACTGCCCTATCGTTACATGGCAGGGGATTTCGGGCCATGTCAATGAAAGGGGTCAGTGATGTCACTGGTTGCTAAAGACTTAGCGGTGCCTGCATCTGCCGGCATTCTTAACAATCATGTGTAATAGCAGAAGCTGTCATGTGTAATAGCAGAAGTAAGACTGCTATTATACATGTTTGGCTCCCACAGAACGGGTTTCATTTGAATGCTCAAACAACCAAAATTCGGACTGAACCTTGAGCTCATCCCCACTCATCAGCTTTAGGCTCCATGCACACTATAAGCTAAAAAAAATGCCAGAAAAACGCTGGATGAAAAATGTTGATAATTAGCTTTTAGAAGCTTTTAGGAGCATTAGCATTTTATTGGGGTTTTTGCAATACAAAAAAGAAAAGCTCACAAAAAACGGTTAGTAGCATTTTTGTAGCGTTTAGAAACACTTAGGAGCCTTAGGAGCATTCAGCATATTTTTCTGCTGGAAAAACGCTCCTAGAAAATCTACAAAAACATTTTTTTTTTTGCTCCTAGAAGATGATGCTCAAAAAATGCTGATAGCCTAAAGTAGTATGCATGGACACATAGCATAGAACTATTTAGCTTCTAAGAGCAGAAAAAAATGCTAATAACAGCTTCTAGGAGCTTAAAAAAACATTAGTGTGCATTACTAGGTTTGAACACTCTATCTTAACAAAAGGGTAAAGGTTCTCTTTTGTATGCTAATAAGAATTGGACGCAGACTGTCTCCAGCCCAGCTGTAGGGACAGATTATGCTGAACTAGTTGAGAAATGCCTCCAGTCAGCCTTGATACCTTCACCTCAGAAACATCTAAATAGTAAGACATTTTTTTCTCTATTTATTTAGGTATGCTGTGTGAATAGGAATACACAAACATAGTGGGGTTTCTCAAATTTGACTACAAAATCGAAATATGCTTTAAATGTGGTGGCTGTATAAACTTTCTTTTTCAGGCTTTTTCTTTATTTTTACCTGGTCATCTGGCTAGTAGGTCTGTTATTTTTCAACTTCTTTTAACCGATTGCCGACCATGTTGCATACATTTACTGCAACAGGTTGGCTCTGCTGCGCTGTGCTGCACCGATCGCTGTCAATAAACGGCGATCGGCGCAGGCGTGGCTGCAGATGGGTGCGCACCGCCGGGCGCACGCTCTCGTGTCCGTCGCACACTGCGTGAGCATGCCCGCGGGTCGGGCGGACTCAATGTCCGCTGGTGACCCGCGATCGCCTGTTCGAAAGGCAGAACGGGGAACCACCAATGTAAACACGTTGGTTCCCCGTTCTGTGAGGGGACAGATGACAAATCTACTGATCTCTGTAATCGGGATCAGTTAGATCTGTCATGTCCTTGGCAGCCTAGCCCCCACACAGTTAGATCACACCTAGGGAACACATTTAACCCCTTGATCACCCCCTAGTGTTAACTCCTTCACTGTCAATGATATACAGTAATCAGTGGCTATTTTTAGCTCTCATCGCTGTATAAATGTCAGTGGTCCCAAAAAAGTGTCAAAAGTGTCCGACACGTCCACTGCAATATCGCAGTCCCGATAAAAATCAGATTGCCGCCATTACCAGTAAAAAAATAAATAAATACAAGAGCCATAAATCACTTCTCATGGTTTGTAAACGTGGCAACTTTTGTGCAAAATAATCAATATACGGATATTGCGATATTTTTTTATCAAAAATATGTAGAGGAATATATATCGGCCTAAACTGATGAATAAATTTGTTTTTTAATATTTTTTTTGGATATGTTCATAGCAAAAAGTAAGAAATATTGTTTTTTTTTTTTTCAAAATTGTCACTCTTTTTTTGTTTATAGCTGTGATCAGAAGTGACGCAGAGGTGATCAAATACCACCAAAAGAAAACTCTATTTGTGGGAAAAAAAGGACGTCAATTTCATTTGGGTACAATGTTGCATGACCGCGCAATTGTCAGTTAAATTGACGCAGCGCCGAATCGCAAAAAGTGCTCTGGTCAGGAAGGGGGTAAATCCTGAACTGGTTAACAGACCAGGCTGACCATTTACCACTGACTGTGGTCTTACAATGGTAATATTTTATTAATTTATGTAAAATCTGTATTCTAAAAGGTAAAAAAAAAATATGTTGTTATAACTGCTTGAAAAGTGTTAGCTGGAGTATGGCTTTAGTTCGTTAGTCAAGTCCATCTAAATTTGGTAGTGCATCTAACACTACCCTTTCCCCAGAATGACAATGTGGCTTTCCAAAGTGTCTACTTTGTTCCTCCATCCTGAGTGGAAACACTCAGGATAGCAAATGTTTTACTGGTAAGCTGCAATATACACTATATTACCAAAGTATTGGGACACTTGCCTTTACACTCACAAGAACTTTAATGGCATCCCAGTCTTAATAGTGTTCAATATTGATTTGGCCCGTCCGTTGTAATTATAACAGTTTCAACTCTTCTGGGAAGGCTGTCCACAATGTTTAGGAGTGTGTCTATGGGAATATTATTATATTATTATTATACAGAATTTATATAGCGCCGACAGTTTGCGCAGCGCTTATTATATTTGATCATTCTTCCAGAAGCGCATATGTAAGGTCAGGCACTGATGTGGATGAGAAGGCCTGGCTCGCAGTCTCCACTCTAAATCATCCCAAAAGCGTTCTATCGGGTTGAGGTCAGGACTCCATGCAGGTCGGTCAAGTTCCTCCACCCCAATCTCACTCATCCATGCCTTTATGGACCTTGTTTGTGAACTGGGCACAGTCATGTTAGAACAGGAAGGGACCATCACCAAACTGTTCCCACAAAGTTGGGATCATGAATTTATCAAAAATTTCTTGGTATGCTGATGCCTATAGAGTTCCCTTCACTGGAAATAAGGGCCAAGCCCAACCCCTGAAAAACAACCCCGCACCATAATCCTGCTTCTGGAAGAATTCCCATAGACACACTACTTAACCTTGTGGACAGCCTTCCCAGAAGAGTTGAAGCTGTTATAGCTGCAAAGGGTGGGCCAACTCAGTATTGAACCCTACGGACTAAGACTAGGATGCCATTAAAGTCATAAGCGTGTAAAGGCAGGTGTCCCAATACTTTTGGTAATATAATTTTTGTTGTTGGGTTTGAACTTTAAGTTTTTCTTTATGAACATTTTACTGAATATAGTCATTTGTCTCAAGATGACCATGATGTCATTGAAGGGCCTCCAAGAGTGAAGGTAAGAGAGCTAACTGTAAGATCAAGAACCTTAACACACATAATATTTTTTGAGTTTATAATACTTACTGTTATTATTTGAAATTTTGATAAAACTTTTCCCAGGATTAGACATACGAATCTATGCAACCTTTTCTTTTGTGTTTGTATGTTAAATGTCTTTGATAAATGAAAAGAGCAGTTTCTTTCCAAAGTCTCCCATTTAGCCTTATAACATAAACATTACACATCGTTTATCAAGGGGGAACCTTGTTTGTTGACAGAAATGGAATGCTGTGAGGCGATAAATCTGTAAAAGAATTCTTGGTCTGGCTTTATCACTAGATCTGCAACCTACAAACTCTGTTCCATTCCTTCTGCGCCCAGGAGAGCCATGTATTAATTTCTTGACTGTAAATTCAGAATTTTAATTGTGGAAATCAGTTATGGGAATACTAATAAAATATTCATCAATTTAAAAGAAAAAAAAGATTGCAGTGTGAGTAATCTGTTACGTAAAAACATAAGGATTATATTGCCAATGAACATATGTAAGTTAGTTCTATCTTCAGGCAGAACAGCTTTGTTTCAAAAATTAACATGCAGCATTTAAGTGTGCGGGGGAGTATGCCATATTAAAGAGAAACTCCAGTCCATCTAAATGTATATAATACAGTAATTTAAACCAAACTGCTTACATTTAAAATCATTTTGTGCACTCATCCTTGGTTCTCTCAGAGTGCCATGTGCCACACCTACCCTGAAGGTAAGTCTATGATTTAAAGAGAAACAGTCATCAGAATGTGACTTTGCAGTCTAAGCCTGGCCAAAGATTATACAATTTTCTTATACAATTTTTCTTTAGATTTACCAAAACTATATAATATGAGGTCAAACCTAAACACTTTCAATTTGTATGCAACCAGCCAGGCCCTTGCACTACATAGTTGAAGGTAAATGTAAAGGAAATTTAATAAGAGAATTATATAATGTATGGCCAGCCTTTAATTGTTAAAATGCTGTAAGCTTACTGATAAAACATGCATATTTGCCATTTTAGCTTTACTTACCTTGAAGGGTAATTCTACTTTCCTGAAAAAAATATATAACATATATAATTGCTATACGAGCCATATTGTGATTTAATGTTATTAAACATTGTTTTCTTTTCAATCTACAGCCGCTTTAATTTTCTGTAAAATTCAAGACAATATGATAACCTAGAGGCATTCTGTACACAGTTGGTGTGCAGAACTTCCCCATAATTGCGTGATTGGCTCACTGATTTACTGAGACGTCTGCACCAAGATACATGTAAAATTTTAGCAATACTTTGCAACAGAAACATCTTATAAAAAGTATAGCGCTCTATAAAATGCAGTGGTGAATAAATAAATATCTGAAAAATAAACAAATGCTCAAAAAATGTGAAAATAAATGTATGCTACCTTTTGACACCTTATACTGTACATGTAAACATAATAAATGGACCTTGAGCTAATATTAATATAATGTATATAACCTTATACATACCAACATGAAAACTAACTAATTATATAAAGTGCAAATGTGCTATATAATACATACCTTATATGCAGCATAAGCCTTAGCAAATAAATATATTATACTTTACATAAAAAATATACACATAAGATTATATAAAATGCAAACTTAAAGTGCTTAAAAAAATATGTGGTAAAAATGTGCGTGTAAACCTTGTTGACAAAAATAAGTGCAAAAATCCATTTGTGAATTTCCAGAAATTGAATATGAGGGTGAACCACTGGGTTATGAAAATTTACCTGACCCCAGCCAATCTCTGGGGATGGTGGTAGACCCAGGGGAAGGTGTGGCTGGGGAGAAGATAAATGTTTGGGAGTTTCTGATCAGAGCTCTCTCTTTCCTGGGGCCTCTGCCCTTGAGATGCAGCCTGTGTTACTGAAGAGCTGTTGTTGTCAGGCCTCAGCATGTGCTTGGCTGAGAAATTTGCTAGAGGACACCTTAGGAAGCTGAGCTAGAGAAGGACCCCTTTCATAGAACAATGTCACAGGAAAGCTTGTCAAGGAACTGTCTATGGACATGCTTGTGTGTTTTGGAGTATCCTGCACCAGTGGCGGCCAGTATTTTTTTTCTTTTGGAAGTATGGCAGTCGGGACATCAAAGCCCTGCACTTGCCCCATCTAGGAAGCGGGAAGGCGGGCAGCGGTGTCCAGCTCCAGCAAGTGGGTGCTTTCCTTCTCCTCCTGTGGTGTGGATCATGGTGGCTCCTGCTGTGCATCCCCCTCCTCCTCTTCCACGGCATCCAATAGGATCGCCTGACTTCTCAGCCAATCGGGAAACCTGTAACAGATCCGCGCTTCCTGATTGCCAGAGAAGCCATTCAGTGTTAGAAAGGTGAATATTCATTTGCTTTTCCAACACACGTGAGTGGGCTTCGAGCGCATTAGAGTGGTCTGCGAGCCTATGGCTCTAATCAGGTGCTTCAAAGAACCCCCCCGCTATTGTAATTCATGCGGCCAGTGTCCTGAAAGGGGCCGAATGCATAAATAGGGGGTGGCCGCAGCGGTCATGAATAGATTCATGCTATGCATGAATCTATTCATTATGCATATAGGGGTGGCGAGGATAGAGGGAGCGGCGTCCATTTGCCCTTAATGGACCTGTCCTGCACCCCAATCGCACTACATGTCTTTAGACATACCAGGGTTACAAACTCATCATAACAAAAAAGTGGCCACTGCCCCCCACCTATAACTGGCCTATGCAGCAAGGAGCACATGGAAGGGCAACGCATGCAAAACAAAACCAAAGAAATTCCAAGCTTAACTTTCTTACCAGCCTGCTAACCTACTAAATTGTCCTATCTAACAGAAAACTTTAAAAACAGGGGTTTAGTTTGCAAATACATGCGTAAGGTACAGAGCCCCATCAAGGCACTCCGGTATTTTCTGTAGTCCTAACTCTAAATTTGAGAGCCTCCACAGTGGAAGCACATGCATTATAGTGTATAGGCAGAGGGCAGGTGAGCCCATCCCTTCTTAACCACTTCCCAACCACCCACTGCAGATATAATGTGGCAAGGCGGTTCTATTGCGTGAATCGCTGTACCAGTACGGTGCTTCGTCTAATAGATACAACGGGCACACAAGCCTGCGGTGCGGCCCCGAAGCCAGTAAGCGTGGCCGGCAGGCGGGAGGTTCGCCAGCCACCTGTGATCGCTCCACAGAGGGCCAGAACGAGTATCTGCCTGTGTAAACAAGGGGAGTAGAGAGAGATCGTCTATTCCTAGTGATCAGGAACAGTGATCTCTCCAGTCAGTAAACTCCCCCAACAGTTAGAAAGCACCTCCCTAGGGAGCACTTAATCCTCTGATCACCACTAGTGTTAACCCCTTTCCTGCCAGTGTCATTTATACAGTAATCAGTGCATTTTTATAGCACTGATCCCTGTATGAATGTTACTGGTCCAAAAAAAGTGTCAAAAGTGTCCGATCTGTCTGCCGCAATGTCACAGTCCTGCTAAAAATCGCTGATTCCCCACCCCATTACTAGTAATAAAAAATAATAATAAAAATGCCATAACTATATCCCCTATTTTGTGGACTCTATAACTTTTGCGCAGACCAATCAATATATGCTTACTGGGATTTTTTTTACAAAAAATATGTAGAAAAATACATATTGGCCTAAACTGATGAAGAAATTTGTTTTTTTTACATTTTTTTTGGATGTTTATTATAGAAAAAAGTAAACAATATTGTTATTTTTTTCAAAATTGTTGGTCCTTTTTTGTTTATAGCGCAAAAAATAAAAAGAGGTGATCAAATACCACTAAAAGAAAGCTCTATTTGTGGGGAAAAAGGACATATATTTGGTTTGGGTACAACGTCGCATGACCGTGCAATTGTCAATTAAAGTGACGCAGTGCTGTATTGCAAAAAATGGCCTGGTCATTAAGGGGGTAAATCCTTCCGGGGCTTCAGTGGTTAAAGGCATAGGGGTGCACTGGACACCCAGCATATAGCACAATGGCAGCAAAGGTGTCCAGTGCATTCCCTCACCAATATTTCAACAGTACAAACAAATGGCCACTGCACTCGCCTACAACTGGCCTCTGGTCTAGAGGTGGAGCCTCTGCAATATTGCATAAAAGGGACATTAACTATATATTGTATGTTTAGGAACCATAGCCACTGGCAGCTTACAGAGCAGCTGTTAGGGGTTGGTTGCAGCACTGGAGGGAGCCTGCTGGAGCATAGATTAAGGTAAGTATTTTCTCATTAGCAGCTTACCAATTCATAGATGTGGTGGCTGTATAAGTTTTCATTTTAAATTAACAGTACCTGCTTAACCCTGCACCATTATGGTACAATGCTCAGCTCAATGCTTTAGTAGTGAAGCTATTCTGTGATATGCGCTGTTAGCTTTTATCCTGTAAGTGTGTTTTTATGGGGGCAACTAATAAAAGGGTTTAAACTGTACTACACTATGTGGAGTTTTCTTTGAGCCAAGTGTAAGTGTCAAGGATACAAGGAGAGGCTGTATTGTTTATAGACTCTGGTGAGTGCATAACCATAGGGGAGCTGAACACATGTGGTGATTACCATTGGAGATGGTGGTTGGAACTATTGGCACTGTGAAATTCATGTTTGGATTTCAGTGTTCTTTTCTTTCACCACTGGTTGACACAGATATGGACTTTTGAAGGACTTTTGAATGCATGATTATTATTATTTTATGTTATATGTTTTTATATTTGCAAAGAATCCTTTTATGAATTTATTAAGGATTAGTGAGCGCTGTGTATAAATTATTGCTTTTAAAGGTTAGTATGTATACAATTATATGAATAGTTTTCATTTTAATCTTTCTTTCTTTTATTTTCACCTGGTGATCTAGCCAGTAAGACTGTTAATAAAAAAAAAAAAAAAAGTTGTCCTGTAGATGTAGCAGTAGGGGGTGGAGTCAAGCCATTTACCACTGACAGGGATGCTTACAATTGTCAGATTGTGTTTATTCATGTAAAACCTAAAATCCAAAAGGAAAAAAAAAACGTTTAACTTATAAAGTATTAGCTGGATTTTGGCTTTAATTTGTTAGTGTATCTAAATCTGCTAGTTCATCTAACACGCCCCTTCCCTCTGTGCTCCTTCATCCAGAGTGGAGGCACTCTAATACAGGAGGTGTGTTACTACCTAGATCAGTGGTTCTCAACTCCAGTCCTTGGGACCCACCAACAGGCCAGATTTTAAGTACTGCCTTGGAGAGATGTAGACTAGAATACTGCAATCACTGAGCAGCAAATGATATCACCTGTGATATATTTCAGTTAGGCTCCTTTCACACCAGAGCCATCCGAGCGTTAGCGGTAAAACACCGCTCATTATAGCGGCACCTACGGCACCTCTATTCGGGCAGCGGTGGTGCGCTTTTAACCACTGACCTAGATCATGAGGTAAAGCCAGAGGGAAAAACGACTAAAGAAAAAAAATGAATGCAGCCACCACATATAATGATTGCTAAGCTGCAATATATTCCATTTTTGATTTTGGACTTAATACCGGTTGACACCTTTGCCCCTAGACTAAACAAGTAAGGGTGTTTTTTTAATTTCCATGCTTTCAGCTTCAGAGTGTGTATGAAACTCATAAAATAGCAGTGCTCTGTAGCTGTTTATATCCCTCTTCTTATTCTTCAGCTACTTTTTTACTTAGGTTGTTATGCACACTCAGGAACTGGGATACAGTTTGTGAGGGCAGGCAGTGTGAAGCAACCATTAGAAATCATGGTGATTATTACTATTGTGACAATATGCAAGGCAAAGTGGTAGACAGACGCTACCTGACGCTTCATATGCGTTTATGTGGACTTAAGCGCAGTCTGGTCCGGATTTTACCAGCCACCATGGCAGGGCAGGTTCCGGTTCAGAGTTCATGGTCCACTGGAGTCCACCAGCAGGTGGACTTAAATAATCAGGAAGAAATATTACTTGAGCTCTGCATTCACACCTGAGCGTGTCGGTTTCAGGCAGAAAGTCGTGCGATTTTTGCCGCAATTTTTACCACAATTTTGTGTGTTTTTGCCGCGATTTTGTACAGGTCAAAAGGTCAACAATGTAAAAAGCAGAGAAAAAAACGCCCAAATCTGCCTGAAAAAATACTTCCAGAACTTGTTTGAGCTTCAGGCGTTTTCAGGCTTTTGGCTTCAGGCATTTTTGAGTGGAGATGTGAACCATCTCCATAGAGAGTCATTGATTTTTTCCCCCTCCAGCGTTTTGTAGCTTCAGGCTTCAAGCTACAAAACACTCAGGTGTGAATGGGGCCTTAGAGAGGGATCTGAGGGAGCTCTGTGTGCTATTTTGGACTTTAAACCAAGGTTTGCATTTTGCTTATGTTTTGTGGGTATTGGGGGCCAGCCCCACACTGTATGGTGAGGAACCTATACTGTTTAGTTTAGCGCCAGATGGCAAGGATTTTCTGTTTTTTTAGTCTTTTAACCTGCAAACTTAATTATCAGTAAACCTGGCAAGCCGCCAGATTTTAAGGAAAGTTGCCCGTACACTGACTATTTTTCCTCTGGAAAGCTGATCCTCAGGAGCTAATCTGTTGTTTCAGTCCCCTTTAGATCTATGTGATATACTTTGGCAAGTACAAATAAGATCATACAGATTTTTTTTTTTCTTAGATGACATTTCAAGCTCTATTAACTGATCAATTATCCTAATTATGGTAAACGTATTTCTATTATATTTTAAATTGCCCTTCAGCATTATATATTTGTCAAATCACTAGCATCTTTAAGGTCAAAGTAAATTATAGACTGTTAGCTTAAAGTGGCACTAAATGATATTCTCATTTTTCAAAAATAATCCTTACATATCTCCTACTTAATGGCCCTGCCATTTATTTTTCATTAAATCTTTTCTTACTGTGTTTTTCTGCCTCCTTGAAAAGTCCTTGCTGAGCTCCTGAACTTTTCCTTTTCACCTTCCTTTTGTTTGAAATGAGCCGTGCACGCCAGTTGCAGTCTATGCACACTACCTATTCCATAGTCCATGATCCCTAGTCCATCTCAGGAGTGAGAAAGAGAGGGAGGCTATGTTTGAACTTACGATGGGACCATAGAGAATGAACATTCCATTCCCTAACAGGACGCTGCATCACAGCAGCAAAAAAAAAAAAACAAAGTACTTTGTTCTGAGTTAGGAATACATACTTAAAGTGATACTAGAGGCTAGATTTTTAAAAAAAAAAAAATATCAAACATATCATGCTTACGTTCCTCTGTGCAGCAGTTTTGCACAGAGTGGCCCTGAAACTCCTCTTCTGGGGTCCTCCAGTGGTGTTCCTGGGCTCCTCCTCTTCTCAAGTATCCCGTAAGGGAAGCCCATTCCCTGGGGTCACTCGTGTGGACACGCTCCCGAGCCTGCTGCTGCTTGACACAGACAGCAGGACTCGGCCCCGCCCCCCGGGTCCCGCGTCACTAGACTTGATTGACAGCAGCAGGAGCCAATGGCTCCTCTGCTATCAATCTATCCAATATGGACTGGGGCTGCGGCTTGAGCTGCTGGGCTCATCCCCAGCATGGGAACGATCGGGCTCAGGTAAGTAAATGGGGGGGGTTTGGGGGGCTGCTGCAAAAGAGATGTTTTTCACCTTAATGCATTAAGGTGAAAACCGCAAGGCTTTACAACCCCTTTAACCAGTTGCTGACTGCGCGTGATCGCAGGAGTGAGAATTGTGGGCGCGCACCACCGGAGGTGCGCTCACACATTACCGGGGGGAGCCAATCAGCGGGTAGGGCGGACTCAATGTCCGCTCTCCAACCCGCGATCGCTTCCCGGCAGTGACAGTACGGGAATCCGTGTATGTAAACAAGTGGATCCCTGTTCTGACAGGGGAGAGGATAGTGATCGTATGTTCCCAGTATATGGGAGTAGCGATCACTCTCCTCCCCCAGTCAGCCCAGCCTCCACGCAGTTAGAATCACCTAGCAGGGAACACAGTTAACCCCTTGATCGCCCCCTAGTGTTAACCCATTCCCTGCCAGTGACATTTGTACAGTAATCAGTGGCTATTTAAAGCTCTGATCACTGTATAAATGTCAGTGGTCCCAAAAAGTGTCAAAAGTGTCCGATATGTCCGCTGCAATATGCAGTCCCGCCAAAAAATCACAGATCGCCGCCATTACTAGTAAAAAAAAAAAAAAGAAATAAAAACACCATAAATCAATTCTCATGGTTTGTAGACTGTAACTTTTGCGCAAACCAATCAATATACACTTATTGCGTTTTTTGTTTTTTTTTACAAAAAATATGAGGAAGAATATATATCGACCTAAACTGATGAATAAATTATTTTTTAATAAAAAAAAAGTAAAAGATAAAAACCGCAGATGTGATCAAATACCACCAAAAGAAAGCTCTATTTGTGGGAAAAAAGGACGTCAATTTTGTTTGGGTACAACGTCGCACAACCGCGCAATTGTCAGTTAAAGCGACGCAATACCATATCGCAAAAAGTGCTCTGGTCAGGAAGGGGGTAAATCCTTCCGGGGCTGAACTGGTTAAATATATTTTTAAATCAGACCTTTGTGTCCTATCTAGCTATTGATTTTATTCGCTGCCTTAAAACTTCTGTCCTGCTCACCTGGTCTGCCACTGATCGCAACCTTTCTGTCCCTACAGCTGTGTCGTCTCCATATCTCTATAAACACGGTCTTCTACCAGTGTTTCCGAAATTATTTGCTGGCTGTCATTTTATTTGCAGCCTACACAAATCAATGTGCTGCTAATGAGGCATTTGCCAATAAGTGATTACATTGCTTAGTAACAAGAGATTAATATCGCCAGTGTAGTTTAGCCCTGGGTTGCCATAGTAAATTATTATTATGGTATTACTGTATATAGTATATTATACTATTGCTGAGACCCCAATTACTCACATATGTAAGGTTACCTGTTGATGGGGTTTGAAAACAGCTATGTCATGTAAATATTGATCAAAGAATAAGCGATCGTTCACAGGTGACTCGTTCTTATGCAAAATTGCCAGTGTTGTTTAGCCCTAGAAAATTTTATTATGGTATTACTGTATATAGTATATTATACTGTTGCTGAGACCCCAATTATTCATGTATTTAAGGTTACCTGTTGATGGGGTTTGAAAACAGCTCTGCCATGTAAATATGGATCAAAGAATAAGCAATCATTCACAGGTGATTCCTCCTGATACAAAATCGCCAGTGTAGTTTAGCCCTGGGTTACCATAGTAAATCATTATTATGGTGTTACTGTATACAGTATATTAAAGCGGTGTTCCACCCAATAGTGGAACTTCCACTTTAAGTACTCCTTACCCCCTGACATACCACATTTGGCATGTTATTTTGTTTTGGGAAGGGTACCTAGTTTTGACAGGTACCCAGCTCCCACTTCTGCTCATGGCACCGCAGCCCTGAGCGGAAGTTCTCCTCTCCCCCCTTCCTCCCTGCAATCTTCTGGGACATGTCCCAGGTTCCAGAAGTTTGCCATTCATAACTTGCAGTGCAACTCGCGCATGTGCAGTGAGCACCCGGTTGTGAAGCCACAAGCTGTCACACCTGGGTGCCCGCACTTACAATGCCAATGCCGGGGAGAGGAGAGGGAGAGAAGCGAGGGCAGCCGCATCACCGGAGCGTGGTACAGGTGAGTATCTGTTTATTAAAAGTCAGCTGCTGACTTTAAGTGGGTGGAACGCCACTTTAAAATATTGCTGACCTAGGTAGGGTTACTTGCTGATGGGACTTGAAAACAACTCTACCATGTACATAGGAATCAAAGATGGGGTGTTTATTGCTTACAGTTTCTTCAATGTGTTTCACAGGACAAAAGCCTGCTTCATCAGGAAGAAAACAATGAATATAGTTCTGAAAATGTAAAGGAATACATCAGAACAGCCGATTTAATAAAGTTGTTTTTAAAGGTCTATATTCCTGAATACATAAATATTATTCCATACTTATTGCAGATGCTCACTGTTACTTTTAAAAACATAAAAGGTGGACATATTACTATATGTATGTTTACATAAAGGGGACTATCTTTAAGCCCAGGTAAACATGTCTCCTGGGTTTTGTTTACCCCGAGTCAATACTACACGCTACAGATTATTATTGCAATCTCTTTCGGTACTTATATCTGGATTGCTGAAAAACTGGCTGTCACGAACCCCACACGCCCACGGCGACTAGCTAACCGCGACGTGCGTGCTGTGACTGGGAGTATATGAGGGAATAAGGAGGAACTTATACTACAGTAAAATTTCACTGTGCTTTCACAGCCCGCACTACCTTCGGCCACCACTAGAGGGAGACTCCACTCCAATCCAGCTGGCTCACCACACACACAGGCAGATACGAATCTTACATACAATCTGGTACACTCTATGGGTTGGGGAGCAGTCTAGCAATTAATACACACTTCTAGGGTTTCTCTAGCTATCCTACAAGCTAAAACCCCGGTGCTAATCACTCTTCCTACTGTCCACACACCCACACCAGACCCACAATAACCGATAGCCTGCCACCACTCAGCCGTTTATTCCTTTATCGAATTGGTCTGCTGAGCCACCACACACACACAGATCTCTGTCTGGCAGATCTGTTAGTTTACAATCTGCATGCAATCTGCCCACACACAGAGCAATTGCACACCGATTGGCCTGTAGCGTAAACCGAATATTAAGGCACTAAAATACCACAATCTCTCTAGAGATATGAGTCCTAGCTTAGTACACAGAAGTCACTTATTAATTTTAACATTTAATATCCCGAAAATGGGCAGTGCATAAAGTATATACAAAGAAAAAAGGAGTTACAAAAAATACAAAAAGATAAACAGACAATACATACAAATGGTAATTCGCTATGAAAATAAAAGGGAATAAAGACAGAAATAAACTTTACGTTACCGCAGTCTATCCCTGGACCGAAGTAAGTCTAGAATTGCGGAAACCTCTTGGTTCAGAAAACCGACTTCGTAGAGGAGACGACTTGGGACAATGAGACTCCCCAATTTATTGGAATATGGATATGGGCTGGACATTAGCCCCCGGCCAATCAATCCTGGGGGGAGTTCCTGTCCCAGCCCACAGGATGTTTCATGTTTTGAAACCCCCAACGTCAAACTGGATCAGAACGGCGCTGACCACTGGATCATGGATAGGATTTCCAAATCCAGCGCCTTTTCCCGTTCGCGACAGTGCCAAACAAGACCTACTTGCCGCAACCTAGCGCCATCTAACGGTTTTGTGCATTTTTCTGAGACCCAAAACCAGCTAGAAATACAGAGTGATATGTGCTGGTAGCGTATCACTCGTACGATCCAAAGGAATTATTTTTATTTCTCTGCCACTAATATTTCAGCTTTTATGAGAGATGAAATGTATTCTTTTGATCTGTTGACACTAACCAAAGTTTGTAGACTTTGTGGGACCTAGCAGATCGCCCCCTGCGGTTCCTGCAGCCAGGGAGGCTAGAACTCCTGTTTGAAGCTCATGTAAGGTGACAAGCTGTGATTGCTCTGATTGGTAACTCTTATTAGTGTCTAGGTGTGAAATGGATCAACTGAACACTTTAGCTTGCTGAGTTCTATTTACATGCTAATGAAATGACATATGGCCTGGCTAACATTGCATGCTATACTTTCATCAGAATTTAACTACATCCACAATCATACTATTTCTATAAATCACATCACATCTTGCTAAGGCAAACTATCTTACACCCTCCATTTATGTTACACTGGCCCTACCTTTCCTTGCCTTGTTGAATATATTGAAGCCTTTGGATCTGTTCTCCCCAATGCTGCCATCAATTGCAGGCTGCCTTCTTCTATGGTTTTTATAAGTAACAGTCAGCATCTGCAATATAGACATTTATACAGTACTTTATTGAATTGGCTGTTCTAATGTATTTCTTTACAATTTCAGAGCTGTATTCATGGTTTTCTTCCTGATGAAGCAAGCTTTTATCCTGTGAAACTTGTTAAAGAAACTGTACGCAATCAACACCTATCATATCAAATGTGGGAAAGACATCATTTAATGCTTCTTCTTTGATGTTTGTACCATGCAGTGGATACATCTGTAATAGGTTAATATGTATTTGTGGTATTTTAAATTATTATGTTTTAAATATGTACTAATAAAAATGTTGATATTTTTATCTACATTGGGTTGTGGTGCCATGAAAATCTTAATTAGTTCTTTCTCTGTTAG
This sequence comes from Glandirana rugosa, assembly GCA_018402905.1. Lineage (NCBI taxonomy): Eukaryota > Metazoa > Chordata > Amphibia > Anura > Ranidae > Glandirana > Glandirana rugosa. The sequence goes on from BLSH010060272.1 coordinate 93,349, forward strand.
GGTCTGTTTCTTCTAGTATAGTATTGCTAAGACTCCAAATTTCTCATGCATGTAAGGTTATCTGCTGATGGAATTATAATACAACTCTGCCATATACATATGGATCAAAGAATAAGCGATCATTCAAAGGTGACTCGTTCTATATAAAATCACCAGTGTAGTTTAGCCCTGGGTTGCCATATTAAATTATTATTATATTATTACTGTATGCAGTAAATTATAGTGTTGCTGAGACCCCAATTACTCACCTATGTAAGGTTACCTGTTGATGGGATTGGAAAACAGCTCTGCCAAGTACATATGGATCAAAGAATAAGCGATCATTCAAAGGTGACTCGTCCTATACAAAATCACCAGTGTAGTTTAGCCCTGGGTTGCCATATTAAATTATTATTATATAATTACTTTATGCAGTACATTATAGTGTTGTTGAGACCCCAATTACGTATGTATGTAAGGTTACCTATTGCTGGGATTTGAAAACAGCTCTACCATATACATATGGTTCAAAGAATAAGCGATCATTCACAGGTGACTCGTCCTATACAAAACACCAGTGTAATTTAGCCGTGGGTTGCCATATTAAATTATTATTATATTATTACTGTATGTAGTATATTATAGTGTTGCTGAGACCCCAATTACTCACGTATGTAAGGTTACCTGTTAATGGGATTGGAAAACAGCTCTGCCAAGTACATATGGATCAAAGAATAAGCGATCATTCAAAGGTGACTCGTCCTATACAAAATCACCAGTGTAGTTTAGCCCTGGGTTGCCATATTAAGTTATTATTATATTATTACTGTATGCAGTATATTATAGTGTTGCTGAGACCCCAATTACTCACGTATGTAAGTTTACCTGTTGATGGGATTGGAAAACAGCTCTGCCAAGTACATATGGCTCAAAGAATAAGCGATCATTCAAAGGTGACTCGTCCTATACAAAATCACCAGTGTAGTTTAGCCCTGGGTTGGCATATTAAATTATTATTATATTATTACTTTATGCAGTACATTATAGTGTTGTTGAGACCCCAATTACTCACGTATGTAAGGTTACCTGTTGCTGGGGTTTTAAAACAGCTCTGCCATGTACATATGGATCAAAGAATAAGAGATCATTCACAGGTGACTCGTCCTATACAAAATCACCAGTGTAGTTTAGCCCTGGGTTGGCATATTAAATTATTATTATATTATTACTTTATGCAGTACATTATAGTGTTGTTGAGACCCCAATTACTCACGTATGTAAAGTTACCTGTTGCTGGGGTTTTAAAACAGCTCTGCCATGTACATATGGATCAAAGAATAAGAGATAATTCACAGGTGACGCGTCCTCATACAAAATTGCCAGCGTAGTTGCAATCCTAGGAAAAAAAGCATGAAAATATTTCCATTTTCTGTATTGCAAAGTGCTAAGGAGTTAAGAGATTTAAAAATGTCTGGCAGCAAGCCAAGACTTAATGGTCGTTTAAAGGCAGTTTGATTAAATAGAATTAACATGCTATTTGCCGGTCTGTAGATGGTGCTGGAGAATTTACAGCCAATGAATAACTGCTCCTTGCTCAAATAACAAATATGAGATGTGGATCTGGAAGGGAAAGCAAGGACTTGTCTGCAGCTTAGCAATATTCACACAGGATGATTAAATGCCCACAATGATTTAATTTTAATAACAGGAAGCTGTGAGATATCACAGTGTCCAGGAAGATTCAGCATCACGGTGTAAAAAGCTCCCCTGCTGCATCAAATGAGGCTCGGCTGGAGTTTGAGCAAATCTGGTCACATGTTTAGTGTATGTACAGGCACAGATCAGACTGGCTGCGTGCTGGAAAGCTGCGTTGGAAACCAACAGGACTCCGAGGCGAAAGGAACTTTGGAGTGTATTAAAAAGGCAGATGAAATTTTAGTTCAACAGCACAAACAGATTACAAGGATTTAAAAGGGGGGGCTGATTTCTCCTAAAAGGATATCTACATGCATTTGATGCTCTCCAGACTGCAAGTTTTATTCAAGAATCATAGCAAAATATGTTCCAATTTTTCCCTACAAAGATGCGGAAACCATGGATGTGACCTCCTGTCATCTGCCTTTGTTATAATTAGCAGTTAAACTGTTCTGTGACTGTTGTGAGTACAAATACCTGCCCTCTCATTCAAACTGAGAGACGGAGGAGGATTACATTATTGCTTTGTGCCAGGATTTTTATACTGATGTGCATGTTGCCGTTGGAGATGAGGGAACAGCAGTTTGAAAGAGTTTTTAAGAAAAAGACAGATCGACCTACGATTTTGGAGTAACAGATTGATTTGCAATAGTTAAGATTATAGGCAGTGGGAGTAATGGATTTGTGTGCATTACATGAATGCCCTAGCCTGGATGAATTGTGGATTCTGGATTCTAAAACTGGCAAGACATTTTGGATAAAAAAATGTGACTTCTTGGAGTCTCTTGTGTATTAAAGGGCTTTGTGAAAAAATAAAATCATCATGATCATGTATGGCGTGATGCTGCTCAACTCCAGCAGTGCTACAGAAGCCCAGATTATGCTACAGACCAACACTCCTTACCTGAGCAGCACCCAGAGACCTGTCAGCTCCTCAGCCTTCTACATGTCCACGGCCAGGGTGCTCAAGGAAGGGGAGATAAACAAACCTGACCTAATGACTTACATTGTCCTCTTTGTCCTCCTTTTTCTGACAGTGACTCTGATTGTCCTTTTCATTAACTGTCAGCTGAGAAATTCCTTCTTTGCAGGTTTACCCTATGACAGATCCCTAAGGGAAGCCAGGAGCCCTTGGAAAACACAGTCTGTCTGAAGGGACAAGAATAGGCAGCATTTCAATTGCATTTCTTAATTCACTTTTTTATATCTATACAACATAAGACGTCATAAGGATTTGTTTTCATATATTACCACTATTTGAATGTCATTTTATTGTGATGATCAGAAAATTATTCATTTGTGCCAAAGGGGATACTGAGCTGTCAAGGAGTGATGTGAATTGAGCAATTTTTAAGAAAGGTTTATAACCTTATATTCTGTATATTATGTATAACTTGACTCTGACGTCCATTCATTTATCTAAATTTATATTATTCATAATCTCAGAAATATTCACCAATTGCTGTCGGAAGAGGCAGGAGTGACATTTTAGGAATGACTACTGAATGCTTAGGAGGGTTTGACATTCACTCTTTGCCTGTCTTTTCTATATACAGGAATATTTAATGTAACTGATATTTCATGTGTTTTCTCTGGGCAATGATAACCCTTACTGTTTGCATCCTTTACAGTCTATAGACATAGACCCATTCCCTGATAAAGTCATTTTGATTTTATTATAAAAAATGTAATACAGCACAATGCTCTTCTGAATGCAGAGATCAAGCAACTTCATTCCATTTAATATGGTGGCTTTTCCAGAATTAAACACAGCTTTGCCAGAATCAGATGTTTTGATCAAAGCATTCAAAAATCTTTGATCACTTTAGCATATTCAAGGTTATTGCTGTCCAGAAAAAGTTTTTTTTTTTTTGTGCAACAATATTCGCTGCTTTCTTATAGACTAACCACTGCGGATTTGATTTACTAAGTATTTAGTAAGTCGCAGACTGTGTTTTTTTATTTTTGAAGTCTTAATATTTATAATCACATTTATCTCAAGGGTTTAAAATAAAATTTTTGTATAAACGTATATGTGATTAATGTGGATACGCTGGGATTTAGCAGTATTATTAGTCATCATCTGCTCTTTTAACCAGCAAATTTTAGGTGGGGTATTACAAATCTTATAATAGAACAAATATGTAAATAATAATAATATATCAGTTATGCTGATACATAGTTACGCAATTCAGCCAAACATTTTAAAAGATATTGGGTGTAATTCATGTTGAAGCAGTATTATAAAGCTGATGAACTAACATGTATTTGTAGGATCTAACAACTTATCTTCAATACATATGTCAGTTACTAATTTAACAAAAAAAAATTAAAACCATCCTAGTGGATTGTATCATGTTATACCTTTTCCCTTATTATGTGTGCATGTGTGCTGATAACTGTACTCCAGCTGGGTTCCTGACTCACACAGATGGGAGAGCAGAGTACACCAGGGGTTCTCAACCTGTTTCAGCACACTTAGATAAGCTGTTAATAAAAGCGTATGGGAAGTGCAGGTGTTCAGACAGACATTTGTTCAAAGATCAGCACTTGCTGAGCTTCCTACTACTGGTTGATGATCACTAGCATATAGAGTCACCAGTCAGAAAACATCTTTATTTAACCTAAAGAGCAATTGCAGTCAATAAATGGAATCATTAAGATACTAATGCCATTCAGTAAGTCAGTGATTGTGCTAAGGTTAACAAAAAATCATTTGGTGCGTCTAAACTAAAGAGTAAAAGCATAATACAGTATATTGCAGTCTACCAAGCCTTAGATGCATGGGTTGCTTTAGTTTCTTTTTTTTCAGGGTTTTTTCCCTTTATTTTCATCAGTGATCCTGCCAGTAACACATGTCCTGTGCTAGGGTTATAATGCTCACTCACTGTACAGTATCCATTGAGGAGGTTGCTCGCTCCATCCTGATCCCTTTCTGCTTCTTTTATTACCAATCACACCTAAACATTCAAGTCAAGTTTACATCTGATTTGTAGCTTTAAGGAACATATATATACAGAAAGAGAGAATGTTGTGGACTTATTCACTACAGCAATGTCTGGGTGAAAAACCTAACTACTTAACAGTTTGGCTGTGCTTGCTATACGCTGCCCAAGCATCCACAGAGTTACCAAAGCTATCCAGTAAACTTGGCAAGTGTGCTAAAGCTAGAAATTTGACTCAATTTATCTCAAAATACACACTGCCGTTAGACTTATAATGTCTCATCCTCTACAATTTGAATGCTCAGTCTTAAATTATCATGCATACATATATGAAAAATATATATCTCTCTGATTTGTCCTTTTTTATGTGTGAGGGTGGCTCCAGGCCTCGGGAGAAAGAGGGAGACCTGAAGACTGATACTTGTTGTACTGCCAACACGATGATAGCACACAGTGTTTCTTGAATGCCCACACAGGTACCCTGTTGTGTTGCTAGATGGGAAAAAGCCCAGGAGCTGCAGCCCGGAGAAATGTGGCGGCGAAAAATGGGCTTGGCTTAACCCAAACGGTGGATGTGACTTGAAGGGGCGTGGCTTAAAGGAGAAAGAAAGAAAGAAAGAGGGAGGTAAGGAGAGAGAAGGAAGCAAAGAAAATGGATGGAGGGACAGTAGGTCCAGATCCTACACCACAATAGCAATATGTGTATGTCAGAAAGTCTAACAATCAGCAGATAAAGATACTCCAAACACCTGGTGTTAGCACTTCAAACATCCAAGCACCATGGTTGTTATGGGGTCAGGATGATTGAATCACATTATTTCTATTATTACATTGTAATATAAAATGAAATAGTTCAACTCACCATAATGCAGAATCAGTGGGAGCCCCGAGTGTGTCACTTGCCACCAGATGCCATCAGGTGTCCCCAGCAGAGTTCCTCCTTCCATCAGGTGTCCCCAGCACTGTGCCTCCTTCCATCAAGTGTGTCCCCAGCGTGCCACCTTACATCAGGGTGTCCCCAGAGTGCTGCCACACATCAGGGTGTCCCCAGCGTGTCTCCTTCAGGGTCTTCCAAGCGTGCTGCCGTACATCAGGGTGTCCCCAGCGTGCCACCTTCAGAGTGTCCCCAGCGTGCTGCCTTACATCAGGGTGTCCCCAGCGTACCTCCTTCAGGGTGTCCCCAGCGTGCCTCCTTCAGGGTGTCCCCAGCGTGCTGTCTTACATCAGGGTGTCCCCAGCGTGCCTCCTTCAGGTTTCCCCAGCATGCTGCCTTACATCAGGGTGTCCCCAGCGTGCCTCCTTCAGGGTGTCCCCAGTGTGCTGCCTTACATCAAGGTGTCCCCAGGATGCTGCCTTACATCAAGGTGTCCCCAGTGTGCTGCCTTCAGGGTGACCCCAGCACCGACAGTACCTAGGCTAGTAGTGTCCTTTAATGGACTAGTGCGAGATTGGCCAAGTGTGACATCCATCATAGTGCCCCACGCCGCCCCTCGGTGTCACTGAGTTGGTTGCAGCGGCGATGCCCTGTAATGGACATCACACGTCCCCTGCTAGCGGGATTGGACCAGTGTGCTGACGTCCATCATAGGCTCCACTGCCACCGCGTCAGCTTGTGGGGCTCTGGGTTAATAATAGAATTAGACTGCCTTGAGCCCTGGTGCTTTTCGGGGGCACCCTCGGGGCTGTAGCCCCGTCAGCCCGGGGCTCCTGATGCCCCTGCAAGTACCCATAACAGAGTGTAAAGAAGAATATAAGGGGCTGCAAGATCCAGTGTTTGATTCTGGTATGGCTACATATAAAGACTCCATCAGAAGAAAAAAAAAGCTTTATAGTGTAAGTATCTAAAGGTGAGATGGTCTAAAAGCCTGCAGTTGCAGTAAAATAATGGACTGTTCTAACAGGCTTTCCTTGCCACTACTTCCTGCCCCTACACATTCCTATTGACTCATCACTATGATAGGCCACCTCACTAGCCAATAGGAATGTGTAAGAGGAAGGAAGAGGTGGGCAAGCTCTGCCCAGACCTGCAGGATTTTGAGGGTCGATGCTGATACATGCTGACATCGCTATGTGCTGACACTTTATACTCATAGCATTTTTCCCTTCACAGATTCTTAGGCAAACTAAGTATAGTTCAATAACAGGTTAAAATTAAATTGTAGGTACGTCTGCAGAATTAAAATAACAACACTAAATGTTCAAACTTGCACATAAACCCAATTATGATTCACTTTCTTTAATTTGACTTTTAGTTTTGTAGAGTTTTCATTCAATATACATTTAACAAGTAAAACTATACCTACAGTTGGCACCAGTAAAAATAGTTTAATACCTCATTATGAGCCATTCCAGGTCAAGTCCCGAGTGCTAAACAATCAGCAGCTTTGCACCCAAGATCTGAATTTGGGCCATATAGTAAAGTATGTTTGTTCACCATGTCCCTGGCTTTTTTTCACATCTATTACCAGTGTGGTGCCTGCCCAGCAGAGTGAGGGAGATCTTCACTGCTAAACATAGTCCGTTATCAGTGCACAGAGCCACAAAAGAAGTTCTGGAGACAACCGCTTGCACATTGGTTTCTATAAATATATAAAACCAGTAAATAACAAATGCATTTGTAAAACAAACCTGCCTGACATGCTATAAAAACAGCCTCCCCCTACTCACTAGGAACATCATTACTCACTGTCCATTTCTGTTGCTGTCATTGAAAACACTGCTGAACACAACCCATCATGCCTACCTCCCCAATGTCTGGGCATGCCTAGTAATTGGCGCTCAGGCACTGAGCATTCCATTCTGGGAGGACAGGGGTGCTTCACATGTTCCCTCCCAACATCAACAAACTGGGATTTTAAACATGTGATATTAGGGATGTAGCAGTAGTAGACAGCAGTGCAGCTAGTACCTTAAGCCATCAAAGAGTGTTAGTACCAGCCTGCAATGTTTTTACTGTCTAAGCCCTGCCCACAACAAGCTACACCTACAGTCTGCGTTTTTCTCCAAGGAAAGATGACAGCCCCGGTTCTGTGTAATCCCTTACAGACTAAGCTTACAAAGCTCCACAGAGGTTCAGAAGCCTGGGCTATGAAAGTTCCTCTTTCTCTGCTTTCTGCCTCAAATTACATTAAAAACCTGATAAGCAAGTTCAAATCTGGTGGCAAAGAAAGACATCTATGTGTCATAAGCAGCAAGCAAAGTATTTCAGCATAATCAGAAGATATGTTCCAGGATCACCAGTTAACAGACTGTTCTGATGGAGAACAACAATGTCTGTATAAAAACCCCATCTATTCAGTTGGTAAGTTGTGGTCTCTGTAGGCATCTCAAGGTTTGATCTTCAATTTTGACTGAAGTGTAAAACTGCTGTTAGGTAATATTAGTGCTATTGGCTTCTGCTCAGACCTCGAAGGCTATGATCTCATGACATCCAACAGTTTTAGTATTTCTATAACTGACAGATGCTTAAAAACTACACAACCCTTAGACCAGTAAGTAAAATTGTTGGCAATTCTAAATTTGGCTCTTGGGGCCTGGTGGTGGACAGCACTGCATTGTCTTTAAATTAATGCTATAAATTGTTTGTCAGTTCTCGTTCTAGTGTTGCAGCTATGGCAGGCTGATGGGAAATAAACAGTACAACAGATCTTGGCTGCAATCTCTGAGCACAATAAACACCTTTGTGACTGGGAAACACAGACCGGAAGTCATTCATAATCATTACCGACAATGAAATCCAGTGAACATATTGAATGATTGCCACCTTCATGACATAACAAAAGAGAGAACAGCACTGACTAATTTTCCATTTTCAGGGAACCAGCTATAATTTAAAAATTAACAAGAAGCTTGCAGCTATAAATGTACTATTGCAGCATGCCTGTATTTGTTTAGAAATTTCTGTTTGTTATCAGCCATATGGCATATTTCTTTGGGCACAAATAGTCTGCAGACTGTTCACTGGGCTGTGACAGCACTTTCAGTAATATAGCAATGTGTTGCTTTCCCAATTGACAGGCAGTTTACTACTACTCTATTTATCATAGTGTTGTGGCAGAGTGACTACACTACTTACCATGCTTGGATGCAGGTGCAGGCCCCTTTATCTTTATTTCTCACAGCTCCTTGGGTTTCTAAACATGTCCAGGGAGTATAAATTACTCAGCTTCCTGCCATCAGTAGCTCAGAGCGGTCAAACCTGATGAGGCAGAGGGAGATGGATAAGTGATCTACAGCTAAGTGAGAGGCCCTCCACTGTCAGAACCAACATTCTGGCACCTGGGCCAAAGCCTAGCATGCAGCTTCTCCAGAAGACCCAGCCACTGTGGGGAGCCCCTCCCCGATTTCTACTAAAGAACCATTTTCAGTGGGGTGGCCCTTTTTTTGGGGCCTTGGATCTCTGTAGCTGTTGGCCTGTGTTACCAGTGCTATCCTGGATCTCTCTGTGAGGGACTCTCTTTTGGAGGATAATTGCAGGTAGCTGTGTTTTGAACTGTTTTATTAACCATTTCAGCTCCGGAAGGATTTACCCCCTTTTTGCAATATGGCACTGCATCGCTTTAACTGACAATTGCACAGTCATGCAAGGTTGTACCCAAACAAAATTGATGCCTTTTCTCCCCCCACAAATAGAGCTTTCTTTTGATGGTATTTGATCACCTCTGCTGTTTTTTTTGTGCTATAAACAAACAAAGAGTGACAGTTTCGAAAAAAAAATGTTTTTATACTTTTTGCTATAATACATATGCAAAAATAAATAAATAAAAATAAATGTATTCATCAGTATATATATATATATATATATATATATATATATATATATATATATATACAGTATCTCACAAAAGTGAGTACACCCCTCACATTTTTGTAAATATTCTATTATATCTTTTCATGTGACAACACTGAAGAAATTACACTTTGCTGCAATGTAAAATAGTGAGTGTACAGCTTGTATAACTGTGTAAATTTGCTGTGCCCTCAAAATAACTCAACACACAGCCATTAATGTCTAAACCGCTGGCAACAAAAGTGAGTACACCCCTAAGTGAAAATGTTCAAATTGGGCCAAAGTGTCAATATTTTGTGTGGCCATCATTATTTTCCAGCACTGCCTTAACCCTCTTGGGCATGGAGTTCACCAGAGCTTCACAGGTTGCCACTGGAGTCCTCTTCCACTCCTCCATGACAACATCACAGAGCTGGTGGATGTTGGAGACTTTGCTCTCCTCCACCTTCCTTTTGAGGATGTCCCACAGATGCTCAATAGGGTTTAGGTCTGGAGACATGCTTAACCAGTCCAGCGTCTTTACCCTCAGCTTCTTTAGAAAGGCAGTGGTCGTCTTGGAGGTGTGTTTGGAGTCGTTATCATGTTGGAATACTGCCCTGCGGCCCAATCTCCGAAGGGAAGGGATCATGCTCTGCTTCAGTATGTCACAGTACATGTTGGCATTCATGGTTCCCTCAATTAACTGTAGCTCCCCAGTGCCGGCAGCACTCATGCAGCCCCAGACCATGACACTCCCACCACCATGCTTGACTGAAGGCAAGACACACTTGTCTTTGTACTCCTCACCTGGTTGCCGCCACACACGCTTGACTCCATCTGAACCAAATAAGTTTATCTTGGACTCATCAGACCACAAGACATGGTTGCAGTAATCCATGTCCTTAGTCTGCTTGTCTTCAGCAAACTGTCAGAGGGCTTTCTTGTGCATCATCTTCAGAAGAGGCTTCCTTCTGGGACGACAGCCATGCAGACTCATTTTATGCAGTGTGCGGAGTATGGTCTGAGCACTGACAGGCTGATCCCCCACCCCTTCAACCTCTGCAGCAATGCTGGCAGCACTCATATGTCTATTTCCCAAAGACAACCTCTGGATATGACGCTGTGCATGTGCACTCAACTTCATTGGTTGATCATGGCAAGCCCTGATTTGTTTTTAACCTGTCCTGTTAAGTCACTGTATGGTCTTTGCCAACTTGCTGCAGCTCAGTTTCATGGTCTTGGCATCCTTCTTATAACCTAGGCCATATTTATGTAAAGCAGCAATTCTTTTTTCAGATCCTCAGAGAGTTCTTTTCCATGAGGTGCCATGTTGATCTTCCAGTGACCAGTATGAGAGAGTGAGAGTGATAACACCACATTTAACACACCTGCTCCCCATTCACACCTGAGACCTTGTAACACTAACGAGTCACATGACACTGGGGAGGGAAAATGGCTAATTGGGCCCAATTTAGACATTTTCGCGTAGGGGTGTACTCACTTTTGTTGCTTTCGGCTGCCTTTGATACTGTTGACCACCCCCTTCTCCTCCAAAAATTCTACTCCCTTCATTTCCGTGACTGTGCTCTTCAGCGGCTCTCATCCTACCTATCCCATTGCACCTTCAGTGTAATGTACAATTCTACCTCCTGCTCTCCTCTTCCTTTCTCTGTTGGAGCCCCCCAAGGTTCTGTTCTTGGACCTCTCTTATTTTCAATATACACCTCTTCTGGGTGCTGGGCCGGCTGATATCATTTCTACACTGACAATACCCAAATCTACCTCTCCAACCCCCAACTCACTCCATCAGTCTCCTCACGTATCACTAACTTATTAACAGACATATCTGCCTGGATGTCACACCACTTCCTCAAACTCAACTTGTCTAAAACTCAACTCATAATATTTCCTCCCCCATGTGCCTTTTCCCCTGACTTCTCTATCAAGAGCAATGGCACAACCATCCACCCATCCCCACATGTTAGGGTGCTTGGTGTTATGCTGGATTCTGAACTCTCCTTTTGGCCCCACATCCAATCACTTTCTAAGGCTTGCCGCCTCAATCTCCGCAACATCTCTAAACTACATCCCTTCCTAATCAATGAAACCACAAAGCTCCTGATTCACTCCCTGGTCATCTCTCGCCTCAACTACTGCAACTCCCTCCTCACTGGCCTACCTTTAAATAGACTATCCCCCCTACAGTCAATCATGAATGCTGCTGTCAGACTCATCCACCTTACAAACCGTTCAGCGTCGGCCACCCCTCTCTGCCATTCCCTCCATTGGCTTCCACTCGCCTAACAAATTAAATTCAAAATATTTACAATCAGCTACAAAGCCATCCACAACTCTGCTCCCAGCTACATCACCAGCCTAGTCTCAAAATACCAACCAAATCATCCTCTTCGCTCCTCCCAAGACCTCCTGCTCTCCAGCTCCCTCATTACCTCCTCTCATACTCGCCTCCAATACTTCTCCCGAGCCTCTCCCATCCTCTGGAACTCCCTAACCCAATCTGTCAGACCGTCCCCAAATCTATTCACCTTCAGGCGATCCCTGAAAACTTTTCTCTTCAGGGAAGCCTATCCTGCCACCACCTAACAACTACACTCCTTATTTTCTTAATCAGCTCATCCCCCGCAGTAATTGCCCTTTTGCATCATTTAACCTTCCCTCCTAGATTGTAAGCTCTAACGAGCAGGGCCCTCTGATTCCTCCTATATTGAATTGTATTGTAATTGTACTGTCTGCCCTAATATTGTAAAGAGCTGTGCAAACTGTCAGCGCTATATAAATCCTGTATAATAATAATAATAATAATATTGATTGGGTGGCACAAAAGTTATCACTTCTACAAACTATGGGAATAGATTTATGGCATTTTTATTCTTTTTTTTTTACTAATAATGGCGGCGATCTGTGATTTTATCGGGACTGCGACATTGCCGACCAATTGGGCACTTTTGACACTTTTTTGGGACCAATTATACAGCGATCATAGCTTTTAATAGGCACTGATTACTGTATATATGTCATTGGCAGGAAAGGGGTTAAACTCCAGGGGGCGATCAAGGGGTTAACTGTGTTCCCTCACTGTGTTCTAACTGTGTGGGGCTGGGCTGGTCGGGGCATGACAGATCTAACTGTTCCCGATCACTGGGAACAGTAGATCTGTGTCATGTCCCCTGACAGAATGGAGATCCGCCATGTTTACATTGGCTGATCCCCATTCTGCCTCTGTAGTAGGCAATCGTGGGTCGCTGGCAGACATCGAGTCCGCCCAACCCACGGGCACGCTCACGGAGCATGCGGCCGACGTACAATTACGTTGGTTTGTGCATCCGAGCCTACCTGCTGATAACAACTGCAGTGGCTGGTCGGCAAGTAGTTAAAGTAGTGATTCTCAACCTGACCTTCTGTTGTTAAAGATTTAAAAATGGGCAGAGTTGGCTGGCTGGGGTGATGAGTACAGAACAGCCCCTCATGGAGAAGGCAAACACCCCCATGGAGATGGCTAAGGCAGGTAAGTTCACTATCCTAATGCTAGGACTATCAAGAGTTGGGACATCACCAGAGGGAATACCCAAACCCTACACAGAGAAAACTACTAAATTAGAATGCCTCACTGCCAGAGGTCAAGCAGTGGGGTGGCAAAGTGGAAGAACTTCTCATCCAAGAACCAAAGATGTGGTGATTGACTGTTATGTTGTGCATGGATGCTTTGACAGCCAAGAGACTGAATGCCTTTTTGGTACTGGCTTGCACATCATTGCCATGTCAGAACAATTGTGAAATATAGTGCAGCGCTAAAAAACAAAAGTGTAAAACATCCAAACTCTTAATGCGGATGGATACATAAAGTGCTGATAAGTAACATGGACTAAAGTGCAATGTAATTAAAGTGCTTAAATGTTTCTGTAAACAGTCAATGTCCAATCTACATCAGATGGAAAGTATAAAAAAAAATACTTACCATCTGATGTAGATTGGACATTTTTTGTGCATACGGTGTCATAGGCAAACATGTCTCGAGACTTTAATGCCTCCTTTTCTCTTCTGTTTTTGTATTATAATCTTTGTGCCAGGGTGGCTATAGATGATACTGGGCATGAATAATATTTGGAGACTGATGGATGAGATACTGAAGGGACACACTGTGCACTTGGTCCCATCTAAGGAAATCAGACAACTGCTGCACATTCTGGAAGAACTGGAGGGCCCTGATGCATGCCCTGTAGACATTTGGGAAAGAAAATCTTGCATCATCTGTGTTCCCTTTGAGACATAGCTTGTAATACCTCCTAATCAAAAACTCATACTTCCTATGAATGTTGACTTTTTTAAAGGATTGTGCAGAGAGGTATGGTTACTAATTAGGATCTGTAACACAAAGGCTCTTGCAATCTGCCTGCTCCCAAGAACAGCAGTGGTGAAATTGGCCCTAATCACAGACGTGAGTGCCCCCAAGGTGGGACACATGGAGCTCTAAGTGTTTTATGGTTGTTGCTATGTGGCAGAAAGGAATATGACTCAGTGAGCCAAAAGTGGGCAGGAGAACAGAAATTACCACTGCTACAATTGACCACTGAGAAGATGAGACACACTTAGTTAGAAGCAATTAGATGGCTACTGCAGAAGTTGGCTGTAGTAGTTGATCTCAACACAAAATACCCATAAAAGAGAGCCCTCCCATCTGGGAGAGATATCGAACTAAACCTCCACACTTCGCAGGGGTAATTGAGGAAAGTGACAACCTATCAGTGGCTCCAATCATCTTGGGGAAAAAAAGACAGCACCCTCCACTTTTGTGTGATACTTCATAAAGGAGGCAGGGTATCTGAAATGCATTACATATGCCCCTTTACTTCCCCATGCCTGCAGTCTTGGTCCTAGGAGCTCGTAAACGCTGCTGTCTTCGCATCCCTTTGGTGGGTCTGGAATCTTGTGCATGACAGCCACTTGCCGGTTCACTGGCTTTGCTGCACTCAGCTGTCCTCTGTTCCATTCTCAAGCAGAACTTTGTTTACTTGAATGTGAGTGTTCACTTATGTTTAGAGTTGATCGAACCTCTGGAAGTCCGGGTTCGGCAGGTTCGGCCGAACTTACGGACAAAGTCCGGGTTCAGGTCCGGACTTGACCCGAACTTTGACCCGGACCCCGAACCCCATTGAAATCAATGGGGACCCAAACTTTTAGGCACAAAAATGGCTGTAACAAAGTCCTGGCAAGTCCTAGAGGTCTGCAAAAGGAAGGAAATTGGGGTAAGAGTCGGACAAGTGCCTTACAAAGAAATGGGGATAGGGAAACAACTTAAAATAATTTTTAAGCTAAAATCACATAAAAAAATCAAAAATGGAGTGGAGTTGGAGGTTGAGGAGGCGGTGAAAGTGGCGGTGGAGGAGGAGGAGGTGGCCAACACTGTTTTTTTTAATTTTGTGCAAGAAATGCACCGCTGGCCGCAAATGTAGTTTTTCAAATTTTTTTTTTTTTAAACCAGCTATGTAGATGCACTTTTTAATATTGTGCAAGAAACAATAATCTGTCCCTTTAAGCAACAGCAGGAACCTCTCCCTATAGAACTTGGAGATGATTTTGGATTCTAAAATCATCTCCAAGTTGTACAGGGAACGTTTCCAGCTGTTGCTTTAAGGGAAAGATTATTGTTCTAAAATCATCTCCAAGTTGTATAGGCAAAGTGTATTCTAGCCGCATAGAGCCATATTATTGTTCTAAAATCATCTCCAAGCTGTATAGGAAAAGTGTATTCTAGCCGCATAGAGCCATATTATTGTTATAAAATCATCTCCAAGTTCTATAGGCAAAGTGTATTCTAGCCACATAGAGTCATATTATTGTTATAAAATCATCTCCAAGTTGTATTGGAGATGATTTTATAACAATAATATGGCTTCTATGCAGTTAGAATACACTTTGCCTATAGAACTTGGAGATGATTTTATAACAATAATATGGCTCTATGCGGCTAGAATACACTTTGCCTATAGAACTTGGAGATGATTTTATAACAATAATATGGCTCTATGCGGCTAGAATACACTTTGCCTATAGAACTTGGAGATGATTTAAGAACAATAATATGGCTTCTATGCGGCTAGAATACACTTTGCCTATACAACTTGGAGATGATTTTAGAACAATAATCTTTCCCTTAAAGCAACAGCTGGAACCTTTCCCTGTACAACTTGGAGATGATTTTAGAACAATAATCTTAACCTTAAAGCAACAGACTCTACCTAGTCCAGTCAGATCGTTCTGTGCAGCTGGATGAGGTCTGCAATCTGTCCCTCAGTACTAGTATCTCTACCTAGTCCACAATCAGATCGTTCAGTAATGCAGGATGAGATGTTCTAAAATATCTGCAATCTGTCCCTCACAGAGCCAGCAGCATCCTCTCCCTAAACTATCCTGAGAGCATATGACATGCAGCACGGTGACTCCAGCCCCATATAGAGGCTGGGTCACATGATGCACTGGCCAATCACAGCCATGCCATTAGTAGGCATGGCTGTGATGGCTTCTAAGGGCAAACCAGTGAAACACTTGTTGATTGACTGCCCTTGGCAACTATTCAACACGTGGAATAAAATACCAGAAACCCGGACCCAAACCCGGACTTTTTTTTGAACTTTACAATCCGGATTCGCTCAACTCTACTTATGTTGTGCAAAAAATAGATACATGCTTTTATTAACATGTGCGCTGTGGCCATTTTCATGTTTCTGCATACCCAGGATCTTCCCAGATCTGATGAACACTGCTGCACAGTAATTACAGCTCTGACTCACCATTTCACCCATCCCTTCGCTCATCCATCCCTGCAAGATATCCTGATCTGCTGCCCTCCTGGTTGATAAAGCTGCTGGCTATTTCAACAAAGCTTGTTCCATCCAGCTGGATCCATGGGTGTCCCCAGGCAGGGGCAAGGGGGGTCAAGTGCTCCTCCCTGGAATCAATAAGGTGTCCGCATATAGGCAGGAAAGTAAAGTGTTTGTTCAAACGTGATAAGAGAGTGTTCTCTTCACTGGAGCTCAGCCTTATTTACTGCTGGTGAAATTTTAGGAAGGGGGGCACCAGACCCCAACCTTCATTTTGACCCCTCCCCATCCCTTATAGTTTCCACCGATTGTGCCAGGGGTATACAGCCCAGCATCACCAGGTATGGTATACAGCATCACAGATAGGGTATACAGCATCACCAGATATGGGTATACAGAGTGACCAGATAGGGAATACACATCACCAGATAGGGGTATACAGAGCTACCAGATAGGGGTATACAGAGCCACCAGATAGGGTATACACATCACCAGATAGGGGTATACAGAGTCACCAGATAGGAGTATACAGAGCCCCAGATAGCAGTATACAAAGCCCCAGATAGGAATATACAGAGCCACCAGAGCAGTATACAGAGCCCCAGATAGCAGTATACAGAACCCCAGATAGGGTATACAGAGCCACCAGAGCAGTATACAAAGCCCCAGATAGGTGTATGCAGAGCCACCAGAGCAGTATACAAAGCCCCATATAGGGTATACAGAGTCACCAGAGCAGTATACAAAGCCCCAGATAGGGTATACAGAGTCACCAGAGCAGTATACAAAGCCCCAGATAGGATTATACAGAGCCCCAGATAGGGGGCACTGACAGACCCCCCCGAAGTCCCGCACTTACCCCATCTAATAGCAGGCTGGCAATGTTACAGAGTCCAGCAAGCGGGGAGCATACTGGCAGTGTGCAGAGCCCGGCTTGTGGAGAGCATGCTGGCAGTGTGCAGAGTCTGGCAAGTGGTGCTCTCCATGCTCTGGTGACATCTTCATTCTCCTCCGAGATAGGCATCCAATAGGATCGCCTGTCTTCTCCGCCAATCAGGAACCGGGGCTTCCTGATTGGCTGAAAGCAGTTCCCAGTTAGAAAGGCAGATGTTCATTTGCCTTTCTAAGGGCTTGTGGCGGCATGCTTTGTGCCACAAGCCACACTTTAATGAAGCCAATTAGAGCCTACGGCTCTAATAAGATGCTTCATGGACACCCCCCGCCGTGGTAATTCATGAGGTCGGTGCCACAAAGGGGCTATCCATGGCATAGAGGGGGGTGACAGGAGAGAGGGGGCGGTTGAAAATGGGGGTGGAGACTAACTAAGATGGCTGCATAGGAGCTGTGCTCCTCCATGCCGAGCATGCATGGATAGAGACACCCATCCAAGCAGGGGAGAGTGATCATAGCCTTGACTGGGTGCCTGGATGCCGGGATCGCTCAACACACCGACCGAAGGCAAGCTGCGGTGCCGTAGATGGAGCTTCATGCCGCCTGTATTGGCCAGGTCCGGATAAGAGCACGGGGATCTACGCCAGAGGTGGGGTGAGTGATTGGTTTCACCGGGCTTCCACCTCCTCCATCTCCTCCACTGCCCTCCCCGCACTTTCTTGTGCCTTCCCGCAGTCCCCTCCCTCCTATAGAGGGGAAGACAGGAATCGGCACTGATACACCATAGAAGCGGCAGGAAGCGAAGGGATAGACAACAGGACCAGCCGGATGGTCTTCCCCTCAGACACCTGACACAGGTAAAGGGCCACAGCTCCGCTACAATACAACACCTCTATAGATCTTCCCCCGTATCCCTAGAGGAGACTACAAGAGGCTTACAAGCCAGAGACTGACCTGAGGCGCATTGCAAAGAGCTGATGTTCTCCCCTATGAGCAATTTCTAAATATGGTCTATAGCTGCCCCCCCCTTTGTATAATAGTCTATAGACAATTATGGTCCCGGAACCTGTACTGGGCTTGTTGGCGCCTTTGGGGTTTACCGGGAGTTAACGGGGGGGGCACCTTGTATACCAATAATGAAAGAATAAAGAATAACTAAGACCTATTATCTATATAGGCTAAGACAGAGACCGCAGTGAAGGCTGCCATTGTTCCAGCGACTGAATGGTCGTATGCTATTGAACAGCTAGCGGGGTATCCTGCGAGCACTGCGGCCTCTATAAAAGAAAGAGGGCCTCATTTGGGTAACTGCAGCAGGCCCTTTGAGGGTTTATGGACGAACTTTGCCTAAGGAGCCCCCCTTATTAACAAGAGGTGAATGGAGTGTTTGATTTGGGGTGACAGCCCACTCAGTTCCTAAAGGAACTTGAGGACATCACACACATAAATAACAAAATGGTTGACTCTTGGAGGAAATCAGTCATCACTCTGAAGAGGATAGGAGATCAGACAACAGCATATGGCAAGGGTCTAGAGGTCTGATTAACAAATAGACCCAGGGACTTCCTACAAGTGAAAGCGGGGGGTACTTCTGACCCCGAAGGGCCCTGGATGGAACACTGTAGCCATTCCCTGGGAGAAACAAGGTATCTATAAGGAAGAGAAAGGACAGATAACATTTTTTAGGCTTCTATAGGCTGCCATAAAAAATAACATATACAAAGATCAAGGAAGACAGGGCTATGCCCCCCAAAGGCTCCCAAGCGCAGAAGGCTAAAAAAGTATCTATTGGTCCTAAAGACGGAAACGCTCCCAAAGCTCAAACCCCACAAAACACTGATATAAAAGAGTATTTCCAGCAATCCCAGCAACAGCTGGAGACCTCTAGTACGAGAGGAGTGGACGAGGCGATAACACTCACAAGAAAAGAAACAAATACATGTCAAGAAATACAAGCTGAGACAATGTTAGAAGGAATCAAAGCTCAAAAAGAACCCTGGAACATGGAAACTTATATAAGATCACTGCCGACCAGAGACGACATAGATAAATGTAGATCTCACCTCAAAATCTGTTATAAAACAAAAAAAAAAATGGAAGTAAAATCTTCCTTAGAAATTGTTCAAGAAAAAATGAGCACCATTGAGTCAAGAGTAACCATACTGAAAGAGAAATTGATTCAATCTGAAAAAGAAAAACAAGAAATGACTCAATGTTTAAAAATAGCCTTATGGAAGATAGACGATCAAGAAAACAGAAACAGAAGAAATAATATCAGAATCCGAGGTCTACCCGAGGCAATGGGACCCAAGGATCTGATACCAACCCTGCAAGGTATCTTTAATACGTTATTGCAACAGCCTCAAATGTAACAAATACTATTGGATCGAGCACACAGATCATTGGGCCCTAAAAATCAAGATCCGGGGCGTGGTTTGGCGACGGACTGTGATGGCCGCTTAGAACGAGGGCTCCGACACCGAGTGCCTCTCATCAGCCCAGAATCAGCGGGGTAATCTACCCGAAAGTCTTACTTTCATGGCGGGACGTAACCCGGCACCTGCCAGAACCCCGGAGGAGATGCCGACTCAGCTAAGCCGCACCATACCGGCTATGTTCCGCACACAGCAGGACTCACAGACGGCCTCCCTGTCGGGCTCACAGGCCTCACTGCAAGCCGGGGACTGGAGTGAGCAGCCGAACGGAGCGACAGCGGGACCTCCGCCGAGCACAGGTACGCACCAAGGGCCGCTTCTCAGTCTAGCAGACTTACAGCTAGTGGCAACGGACATAAAGAACACGCTGTCAGCTGCCATATCCGACCTGAAGGCAGACCGCCTCCAGGGCGACAGCGAGGCAAGCCGACGAGTGAGGTCAGGGGCCGAACGTCACTCCGGACACTCGGGCTGTCCCTCCGGCAGACACTCAGGACGACACACGCCTTGTATCGGCCATACCACGCCGAATCGACTCAGCCGTAGAGGAGGCCCCAAGACCGTCCACGGCCCAATGCAGGGCGGTACTTTCATTCTGAAAGCCCATCTAATGGGGCGACTAAGACCCGACTACTCTCCGTGAGCCACAGCCTCGGGAGCAAGATTCGCCGGTAGTGTCAGGCAGCGGTTTGGTGCGGGGCCTAGAACTAAAAATCCCGGGTTACTAGACACACGAGCTAGGTTATCATAAACAATGTAAACT
>BLSH010060272.1:119790-134725 GCA_018402905.1 Glandirana rugosa
AAGTTATTTTTTTTTTTGGGTTTATTTATTTTTTTTTTTTTCTTTCTTTCCCTTCCTTTACATGAAGCATCAATAGGGGGAAAGTGGTTGGGGGACATGGGACGCTAGTCAGTCCCCCAGCCCACTTACCCCCATTTCTTACTTAGGCCGCACCAGCCGAATTATCCCCCATCCCTCTTCACCTTAGGATCATCCCCATCAGAGGAAGCATGATGGGGATGGCAAGAAAGGCTGTTATCCCTGGTAGGGACAGAGTTAACATGAGACTGCAGCTGCTTGCTGTTAAGATACTTCTTATGAAGGTTTTATGCAGATGGATGTGACTGAACATGTACCTTGACCATAAATTATTAATGTACGATTATCTTCTCGATGTAATGTATTTTGAACGATTTGTTGTTCTGTTACACACACTTTTGCTCAATAAAATGTTATTGGGAATAAAAATCAAGATCCGCAGAGACCAAGAGATGTTATATGCAGAGTGCATTTTTATTATATAAAAGAAAAGATACTGTGAGCAGCATGGCAACAAAAAACAATTGATTTCGATGGTACTCAGATAATACAGGATCTTTTGAGGTATACCTTGACCTTAAGGAATGCAGTAAACCCATTACTAATGATGTTAAGAGAAAGGAACATAAATGGAAATTTCGGTTTCAGATCCAGGTGTCCTACAAAGGGAAAAAAGCAATTTTTCAGGATATTGAAGATCTTCCAAACTTTTTAAAGCTTTTACAGCTCCCGAATGTTGACTTATCACTCTGGCCTTCTGGATATTTGGGTGGTCTTAACGAACATGCTTAAAGATATTAACATACAAACGATTTTTTAGGTTTTTGGGTTTGGTTGAGAGGGGGGAGGCTGGGGGGAGGTCAGGGGTGGGGGGATGAGAACATGAAGGGGGGTTGAGGGCTCCTTTTGACCCTTCCTCCCCTCCTCACTTTATGGGGGGGCGGGGGTCTCTCATTTCTATTTTTTTCTTCCCTCTCGTTGTGATGATTCGTCACATACTTTTCACTAAATACACTTTAGGGGATGACAGGAGACGGGTATAGCTGTGTGTCATTATACTGATTCAATACCTTTAGATGTGTTCTTATTAGACTGTAATGGAATGAATCAATTTATTGTTATTACAGTATCACAGTGTCATCAAGGGTTAGGGTTTCACCCCCTGTGGGTTTTTTTTTCTCTCACAATGATTTGTCACATATTTGTCACTTCAGATAAGCGTGTCACTAAATTTATTTGACACCTTTAGACATTTTATTTAATTAGACGGTAATGAAATGGATTCACTTAGCTACCACAGTAACATGGGACAGGGGCTTCCTTCCCCATAGGGTGAACTGGGCATATGTGTTTTTTTTTTCCCCTCTTGTGATGAATTGTCAAATATTTTTCACTACTTATTCCACATTTTTAGATATGTTTTTTTTTCATTTTAGATGGCAAAGAAATTGACTTGTTATCACAGTGAAACATGGGGCAAGGGCCTCATCCCCTGTAGGGTGAACTGGGCAGGTTGTGTCTTTTTTTTCCCCGCCCTTCCTCTCCCTTTCTCCTCCCTCTTTCTATCCCTTCTCCCCCCCCTTTTTTTCCAGGGGGCTGGAGAGATGGGGAATATTAATGAGAGTTTGGAAAATTGCCCCGGTATTATTTTTGTGTTAAAGACGTTATCAGAAACAAAAATAAGTGCTTATTATTTCATATGAATTAATAAAGGCATTGAGCTTAATTGGGGAAGATGGAGGAGGGTAATGAACGAAGAATCAAATATGCCAACGTAGGCCTAATTAGACTTGGCTCCATATATATATATATATATATATATATATATATATATATATATATATATATATATATATATATATATGCCTCTTTTCTTTTTTGTCTTCCTCGGTTGTTCTTTCCTTCGGCTGACGTCTTACGGTCCCAGCATCTTCTATCATCCATTTAGAAAATAGAACATTAGTACTTAGGGGGACACGGCCAAGAGGTGGGGAGGGTTTTTTTTTCTTTCCTCCTCCCCCCGGCCGTCTCTCCCCCTTATCCAAGAAGCCTGCTCGGCGGAGGAAACGGCTATCTACAGGTTATCCCACACCCACGGGATAGGGATCCTAGTTTTAGGATTAGGCAGAAAGTCATTTAGAACCGTAGCAATGGAGGTTGTGTGTTGAATTCTACTCTTTCTATGGGCCCGGTGAAGTTCTGTTCATTTAATGTAAGAGGCCTCAATGTTCCATCTAAGAGAACACAAATCCTATACTCACTTCATAAACAAAAAGTAGGGGTAGTATTTTTCCAGGAGACGCACTAACGCTCAAGTTATATCCCAAATATTCATAACAAGTACCGCCCAGCATGGTCTCACGATACTTTCCCTTATTCTAAGTCCAAGGGGGTATCCATGGCGATACACAAATCCCTCCCTCATCAAGTGCTGGATTTTTGGGGTAGCAGGGATGGCAGAGCCCTGCTCCTAAAGGTATCCATATACGGAGAAAAATACACATTCATTAACTTATATCTACCAAACCAGGAGCAAATTAAAACAGGGATACAAATGTTGATGGACTTAATGGAAAAAGCAGAAGGTGTAGTGCTCATTGGTGGGGACTTCAATTTTGTTCTGGACCTCGGTTTGGATACTACGGCAACTCGACCCTTCCAGAACAGTAATCAAACAAATAAGTTGAAAGAACTTATGGGAAGACTAAAATTGATCGATATTTGGTGAGCCCATCACCCTAGAGATAAAGATTTTACATTTTACTCCAGGGCTCATAATACAAACCATAGGATTGATTTCTTTTTTGTAAATCAGTTTGGACTGCCTACTGTTTCCTCATTGGAAATAGGCAACTTTATTTCATCTAACCACGCTCCAATCTTTGTGGAACTTGATCTCATGGCCAACAAGAGACCACGAGGTCAATGGAAGTTAACTGATAATTTGTTGGGAGATGAAATGGGTATTTCAAAAATTTGTCAGACCATAAAAAATTTTCAAACTGACCATGAGAGAGACGAAACCTCTCTTCCCATACAATGGGAAACACTAAAATGTGTATTAAGGGGAATTTTTATATAACACAGAGCTAGACTGAAGGCAAGCAAGACAAATAAAATGTTAAACTTGTTAAAAGATATTGCAAGTTATGAGAAAATACATAAACAGAATCCTATTCCGATAAACTTGATAAAATTGACAGACAAACGAAATTAATTACAATCTATATTAAATGAACAATCATTGAGACTGAGGGACTTAAAAGGGAATAAACCAGGAAGGCTCCTGGCAAGAGAATTACGACAGAGGACAACCACTACCTCGATAATAAAAATTTCAAAAATATACGGGGAAGTAACATGCGACCCTAAGCAGATTTTTGGAAACTTTCCAAACCTTTTATTCCAAATTATATAAAGTTACTAGTCAAAAGACTGGAAAAGAGGAAGATAAGTTTCGTCAAAAAAGACATCATTATATAAAAGAAACTGCAATTCCAACCCTACCAAAAGAAACAATAGATGAATTCGAAAAATAAATATCGATAGAGGAAATACAGAGAGTTATTAATACCATGGCTCTGGGGAAAAGCCCCGAGCTAGATGGGTTTACTACATGTTTTTATAAAACTTTAGGGGAAAGTTTAGGACCAATGCTGAGTAAGACCTTTAACGCAGTTTCTACGTCTTGCCCCTTTGGGATACAGGGTATGGAAGCCAATATCCCCATAATACCCAAACCAGATAAGGACCATACAATGTGCGGGAACTATAGACCAATCTCTCTCACAAATATTGATCTATGAATTGTTTCTAAGGTTATAGCAGAGAGACTTACTCCAATTCTACCGGCGCATGTCCACTCAGATCAAACGGAATTTGTAGAAGGTAGAGAAGCTAGAGATAATACCTTGAAGACTTTTCTGCTGAACGAGTATGCTCAGAGGAACTCCATCCCATCCTGTCTCTTGGCCGTTGACGCCGAGAAGGCGTTTGACAGGGTGGGATGGAGTTCTTGGAAGAGACTTTGAGGCAATGGGGCATTGGCCCTCAATTGATGCAAAAAATAATGACACTTTATCACAAACCCCATGCAAGGGTTCAAATAGACAGGACACTGTCGGATCCAATTTCAATCTCAAACGGAACCCGACAGGGTTGTCCCCTCTCGCCGTTGTTATACGTTCTGGTAATGGAACATCTTACCACAGCCATACTAAATAATCCTGACATTCAAGGGATCAAAATAAAAGGAAAATAATATAAAATGTCAGTCTATGTAGATGATCTTTTACTGCATATCACTAATCCAATAATAACTTTCTCAAATCTTATTCAAGAGTTCGAGCGGTTCGGAACATTAAGTAACTTCAAGGTGAACTACGATAAATCTGAAGCATTAAATGTCTCATTGTCAAACAAAACTCAAGCCCATCTGCAGAAAACATTCCCCTTCAAGTGGCAACATACAGCTCTAAAGTATCTAGGGATAAACATACCTCGAAACTTAGATAAAATAATAGAATGTAGGGGGTGTAGCTTGGCGCGCAGACGAGATGGCTGCCTAAAGCAGGAGCCCTGGCACCACAGGGGAGAAACAAAGCCTTTTTAGAGCTCAGTCTGCGGTGATGGGTAAAATTGGGTGACAGTTCCCGTTCACAAGCACCCCACACTCTCAACTGGGGTGCAATCTCCCTGAACTGTTCCGAACCCAACCCAACTCAGTAAACAAGGCCTCCACAACCCGGGCCTCCCAGCAATCCCCGGGCATGGCGCGGAAGCAAGAGGAGGAAACTCCCAAGCAAAAGCTGCAGGCTGACCAGGAAATGCTGCTTAACCTCATACAGCAAGTCCCAAAGATGTCGGACTTACAACACATCGCCTCCGATATCAAAGGAGCTCTCAATGATGCCATCATTGAGCTAAAGGACGAGCTGCGAGAAGTATCAGACCACTTGGAGGAGGTGGAACGAGCAGCGGGCCGCCATGATGTGGACATAGGAGAGCTCCAACAGCACACAGCATGGTACCAATATCATATGATTGAACTTCAAAGGAGACTGGAAGACCTTGATAACCGCGGTCGGAGGTTATTTAAGGAGGAATTTAAGGATCAGAGGTATACCGGAGATGGGGGAGCATGATCAAATCCCCCTGGCCCTACAGTCGCTTTTCAACAACCTCACAGAATGAGCGCAGGATGCCCCTGTGGAGTTTGAAAGAGCGCACAGAGCTCTTAGGCCGAGGGGGAGAGAGGGAGACCCACCAAGGGACATTATTTGCTGTTTCACTGATTACAAACTAAAGGAAGAAGTAATGATTAGAGCCAGGGATCAAGAGGAGATTCTTTTTAATGGGGCTGAAGTTAAAATCGTTCAAGATCTCTCTCAGATTACTCTAAACCACCGGAGGGCACTGCACCCTATTTTAACAGCCCTAAGGGAGCGCCACATTGTCTACAAGTGGCGTTTCCCATTTGGCCTGTGTGTCACACTTCAGGGTCGTTCCTTCACATTACACAATCCAGCAGACCTCCCTCTATTCTATGAGTTCACCAATTTGCCAAAAATTCCAGTGCCAGAATGGTACCAGGAATTTGTTATACCTGAAACCTGGAAAGACCACCTTCCCCCTGCAACTGATCAGCGCACTCCAAGGAGACGCCAGAACACTACCCCATACAGGCGGGGAAGAAGAGACCAGAATGCTGCTGCAGCATCAGCTAACCCTGAAGAGGCAAATGCTGAGTAACGAGCCACACACTGGCCTAAGGAAAAACTGGAACAAGACATGTACATGTCACAGAGCTAAGTATTTGTCTTTACGATTGTTTGTCATTTTGGGTTTCTTTTTCTACTGGTTGATGTTCCTCTCTTTCTGATTTCTGCCTCGGCTCCTCTTTGCAAAGCCGCATATATGGAACTGTCTAAAACAACCCGTACCGTCCTGAACCATGCAGAAGCAGGCATCATATACTTCCATTGAGCTAACCAGGATCCTGCTTTCTTATACACTAACATGTAGCTATGCTTGCCGAGGCACTATTGAAAACACCTTTTCCATGCCTGAGGCGACGAAAAATGCATATCACCAAGACTTCTGCGATCTGGCCATTTGTCTGATTAAGCCCTATTGTGGATATGCCTCATTTGTAATGGTGGAGCCATACGTACATTCCTAAGCAGCGACGCAACATTCTTTATCGGTCCTAAGGGAATAAATGTACTTTACGTGTCTTGGGGAGGCCTGTAAGACTATGCTACACTGCGTAAGCCCAAGCTGTTTTGCCTTTTCCTTCTCCATCATATACACTGTTGGGTGGGCAGGAGATGGGTCTGAGGGCCTCTCTATGGATGCCATTCGCTTCAAGTGGAACAACAAAACAAGCTGTGGTCTGGCAGACATGATCTGTGCTTTGGGCGTGAAAGTCTGGATCATTCCAGCAAACTGTATGGGCTCGGCCCTATTGGAATTTTTTAAAGAACAACCAGATCAACCCTTAAACCCTTAGACCCTGAGCTCTTTTTTCTGAATGGCTCCATCTGATCCTTAAGATGCCCATCAAACTAACCCTCTGAGCCCGAGCTCTTATTTGGCAGGGTATTGGCTCCAGTCGTTATGTGATAAACTGCAGCTAGGTGGGGTGGTCCTGGCTGGCGGAGGGGACGGGGACCAGCCGCTCCAAACACTTTGATATATTGGGAATCTAACCCCAGCTTAAATTTTATGTCAATCACAGATTATAGCTATATTTCTCCTACCCTGTTCTTGAGACACTGGATGTATAAATCTATGTCCCAACAGAGCTACAGTGTAATTTGCCTCCGCGATTTGTCCCCCGCCCCTCCTGCTGGTCCCCACTCCTGTACAATACTAGATGACTGACGCTGCTTGGGCAATGGAATACGTTATTATTGTACACAGACGGTGCAGGAGTTCCCAGCATACTGAATCCCTTAGGGACCTGGCTCCGCATTGCTATCCCAACTTTCTACCTCAGATCAGTCACACTACTCAGGTTTGATTCAATGTTTTATACTGTTCTATAATGGTTATGTTCATTGTACTACTCACTGATGGCTTGCGGAGAAGAGTGACTATGCCACTTAAAACTAGGGCCACTCCACAACGGACTAGATCTGCCCATTAATAGGCTGAAATTCCAAATTAGCCGCTTTACTGGCTCCTCACAAATTGGCAATGATATTTCTACTCCCCCCTGGGAGATAGATGCTCCTTAGGCAACTACATTAGCGATACCATCCTCGTGGCCGATGTGCGCCTACCTCCACTGGCCTCCGGGGTTTTTCTTACATATTGAGGGGTTTTTTTTATTTCTTTTGTGTTATCTGCTGCCAAAAGGTTTATTTTTCTTCTCTTTATGAACCATGACTGTAGATTGACTGACTCTCCAAGGTGTCTCCCCTGTGGGAAGGCCGCTTCTCCTATCCCCGTACCAACCCACTTACCCCCCCATCAGCCTGGGTATTCCAGACTGTCCTATAAGAGGTTTTTCAACTAAAGTGAGTCGGGAACTGGTTCCCTGGTAATCACTAGATCCTCTCAGACGTCCTACGGATGTAATCCCCTCTTATCCGTATTAATCCCCATTTTCACACCACTTCCATCCCATCTGTCCCCAACCGATACCCTACCCTACCCCACATATACCCTTTTCCCTCTACCCCCTTGTCGACCTCATTGGATCTAACCGCATTATCGACGCAAATATCCACAATCTAAAATGCCTGATCTCTCCACCTTAAAAGTGCTCTCATTAAATGCTAGGGGTCTGAACTTCCCCGAAAAAAGGTCCATGACCCTCAGGGAGATTCCTAAACACCGGGCCCAAATAGCATTTGTGCAGGAAACGCATTTCAAAGGTCCGAAAATCCCTAAGTTTAGCAACAAAAATGTCCCGGTACTTTACCACGCTTCCTCGACTATGGGCAAGTCGAAGGGAGTCGCGATTTTGCTGTCGCGCACCCTTCCCTTCACCCTAAAAGCGCAACTAACAGACCCAGAGGGCAGATATCTCTTTATCAAAGGAACGCTCTATAACAAACCCCTAACATTCGCTAACATATATGCTTCTAATTGCCACCAGGTCTCCTTTATTAGGGGCATATTTGACCGCCTGATACCATTTCAGGAGGGACTGGTTGTACTCGGAGGCAATAAGAATGTCCCCCTCCAGCTAAATTTGGACTCTTCCTTGGGCTTATCTTCCATCTCATATTGCGTCCTGCGTCAAATTAAGCTCCAACTCAACTCCTTAGCCCTACACGACACCTGGAGGACCCTATATCCAGATTCCAAAGATTACACATATTTCTCTCCCCCACATCAAAAATACTCTAGATTCGACTTTTTATTTCTTACCCAAAAAGATCTACATTACTTACATAAAGCAACAATTGAACCTATGTACATATCTGACCATCACCCTATTTCAATTACCCTGAAATTTCCATGGACAGAGAAGAGAGACAAGACCTGGAAACGTAATCCGTTTCTGCTTACAGACCCTGCCCACAAAACCCAGTTAGAAACAGAGCTAAAAGCTTATTTCGAACACAATTCAACCCCAGGAGTCTCGGAGATGAATATTTGGCTTGCCCACAAATGCATTGCTTGTGGAACATGTATAGCCCTATCTTCACGACTCAAAAAAGAAAAACAGGTAAAGATCAAAGAGATGACTGACATAATCCACTCATTAGAAGCGGCACATAAGCACTTGATAGCGACCTCAACACATGACACCTTAGTTAGGGCTAGGAAAGTCCTGCTAGAGGAATTAGGGAAGCAGGTCAAAAGGAAATTCCTGCTAATATCCAAACTGTTCTATGAGCAAGCGAATAAAAATGGTAAACTGCTGGCCAGACTCCTTCAGGGCAGGAGAATGCAGGCAAATGTCTCCCAATTACAAAACCGGGCAGGTCGGAAAGTACTCCGAACGGACAAAATCGCCAAAGTATTCGTCGACTACTACGAAAAACACTACAGTATTCCCAACCCACCAATATCGAAAAACTATCCCTTAACGTGGTCACAAACCATTCTGAAGAATCTAGCTAGGACAAACATGCCCAAACTAACTCCCGAAAACGCCCTTGCCATGGAGACACCCTTGACGACTCAAGAATTTCTCCAGGCCACCCAGAATATGAAACCCGGCAAAAGCCCAGGTCCAGATGGACTACCCAATCTATACTACAAAACATATCCTGACTTACTTGCCACCCATTTTGTTAAAGCATTCAACTCCCTAGCAAACAACCCTTCCCCTCCCAGGGACCTATTAGAAGCACAAATCACGGTAATTCCCAAACAGGGCAAGGACCACACACAATCAGGGAACTACCATCCCATTTCGCTCTTGAACATGGATGTTAAATTATTTGCAAAAATCCTAGCTAACAGACTCCTCCCATTCCTTCCTGACCTGATATCTCGTGACCAAGTAGGTTTTGTACCAGGCCGAGAGGTGCGTGATAATACCATTATAGCAATCAACATCAATTACTGGTTGAAAAAGACAAACACAGAGGGTTATTTTTTATCCACGGATGTGGAGAAGGCGTTCAACAGGGTGGCCTTGGATTTCATGACGGAGGTTCTCAGGAGCATAGGTCTGGGGAAATTTATGCTGGCCAGCATTTTGGGCCTCTACTCCAATCCCCGAGCCAGAGTCAGGGTAAATGGACGCCTTCCCCATCCATAATGGGACCAGACAGGGATGCCCCCTTTCACCCCTTATTTTTGTTCTCACACTAGAGCCACTCTTAATAAACATCCGCAACAACCCTGATATTTCGGGGTAAATATAGCAACACGAACTTTCAAAACGGCTGCTTTCGCAGACAACATTTTATTATTCCTCACTAAACCCAGGATCATGATTACTAACCTACTAAAGGAATTCCATAGTTATGGCAAAATCTCCAATTTTAAAATAAATTCTAGCAAATCAAATGCCCTAAATATCTCCCTACCTGAAGAGACATTAGCAGATTGTCGCAAGTCTTCCCCTTTCTCTTGGTAGTCCAACGAGGTCCCATACTTAGGAATCAGACTGCCTTCCAATCTATCGGATCTCTACTCACTGAACTACCTCCCATTTCTCCAAAACTGTACTACTGACCTAACGAGCTGGAGCAGGCTTAACATTTCTTGGTTTGGTCGAGCGGCCATGTTGAAGATGACCATCCTTCCCAGATTTTTATACATTGCCCAAACGATCCCCATCGCCCTGCCTAAAACGTTCTTCCGGTCTCTGCAGGCGAAAATCAATACATATCTTTGTAAGGGGAAAACCCTTAGGCTGAGCTTGATGAGACTATCAGCCCCAAAAACTAAAGGCAGTATCAGACTACCAAACTTCAAAAAGTATCATACAGCGGTATTGCTTGCAAAATTATTTGACTGGCACATCCATAGATCTCAAAAGGACTGGGTGGAGCTGGAACGCCTGATTATTGGCGTCCCAATGCACAACATAACTTGGACATCGGGAGGCGGCGGAGAGCACTTTGCCAAAGAACACCCTCTTATACAACCTCCAATGTCCCCCCTAAGGGCCATGGCGAGATATGACAATTTTATAACCATTCTGGGCCCAATGACCCCAATTAAACACAACTCAGACTTTCCTCCGGGATTGGACAGGGGGTTTGCGTCATTTCCCCCAGATTTTAACCCTAGAGCAGCCCACTTTTTCTGTGAAGGAAAATTTTGCACACTGAAAGACTTCTCAGATACACACGGTAACCCCCCTATGCCCCTTTGGTCCTTTCTTCAAATCAGACACTATTTGAATGACTCCAAAAATAAGCCAATCTTCTCCCGGCCCAAAACTACATTTGAAAAGCTTTGCTCCAGCCAACCACAGAGATATCTCATAGCAACAGTGTATTCAATAATTTTGAATACCGACCCTGACTATCTTGCGCCCATTAAAAAAACTATGGGAGATCTCCGCTGAACACAGCCTTATGGATGAGCAATGGGAACTAATGTGTGAAATGGCCCTTAAAGGCACCCTGAATGCTTCTACCCAAGAGCATAACTAGTGCTCACACACTGGTACAAAACACCGTCCCTACTCCACAGAATCTTCCCTAAAGTCCCAGAACAATGTTGGAGATGCGAATCCCACCAAGGATCTATGCTCCACATATGGTGGCAGTGCCCCCGCATTATCTCATTCTGGGAAAAAGTCCACAATGTAATATGTACGGTGAAGTCATACCCCATCGATTTTACACACCACCAATTTCTTCAGCACCATTCAGAGATCATGAAGCATGCCTATAAAAAATCTCTTGCGATGCATGTGATTAACACAGCTAGATTATGCATCCCTGCCTTTTGGAGACAAATGAAAGCACCCTCAATTGCCGACTGGTTGGTTAAGCTGAATAAGACCCAGGAAATGGAGGAGTTAATAGCCATCCCAAATGAACGTATTTCGTCCCATCACAAGATCTGGCTATGTTGGATAGAATTCAAAACAACCAACCAATACAAAAACTTTCTGACAGAAGACTTCTCAACCCCATAAGATAATAGAACACAGACACCCTGACCCCATACTTAAGAGGTACATACGCAACAGGGTACAATGAGGTCGTGCACCCCCTCTTACTCCCCTTTCCACCCCCCCTCTAAACCCAGCCTATCCCTTATCCCCAACACATTTTCCCCCCCTCCCTTTAACAGAGACATCAAGGACTAGTTCTGAGGGGTTTTATGGCCAGTTATACTGCCCCTTATATCCCCCCCCAGACCAAAAATCAAAACTAATCGCACAGAGACATTTTGTTTCTACTGCTTTGCCACTTTGCTTATGATGTTTGTTTTAATTGTCAGGTTTTGAGGCAATTTTCTGTAACCTACTCCATAACATACTGTGAAATGTAACGTTTTACTTGCCTATTTGGTCTCTACAATTGGTTTCTGTCTCCTGTACTGTTATTATCGCTATACTCAATAAAATTTAATGGAACTAAAATAATAGAATGTAACCATGCCGCCTTGATAGATAAAATAATAAAATTACTTCACAAATACGATAAAAAAAGCGTTCTCATGGCTGGGAAGGATAAACATAATAAAAATGGATATACTCCCAAAATTGTTGTATGTGTTCCAAACAGCACCGGTGTATCCCCCCACCGCCATAATCTGTAAATTACGGACAGCGGTGGGGGGATTCATTTGGGGGCAGAAATCTCCTCAAATTCAAAGAGATATACTTTTGGTAGGTCTAAACAGAAGGGGGGTCTGGCCCTTCCAAATTTCATGAAATACATACAAGCAATCCATTTAACTAGGATAGTGGATTGGTTTCACAGGACCAAATTTAAACAATGGGTTAGATTGGAAGAGGATATTCTGGGTCTGAAAGTGAGATCCATACCTTGGGTTTCACCAATAAATCACCCTAAAGCAACAAATATGCCATCCCTGACTCTCATTACTTTGAGGATTTGGGATTCACTTCTAAAGAAGGTTGTTCTTTCTACTCGGACTGGGCCAATGACACCTTTGTTTTCTAACCCTGACTTTTTGCCAGCAATGGAGGCCTTGGACTTCCTGGATTGGCAGAGACGGGACAATGTGAGATTGGCCCAGACCCTGGTGGAAGGGGAAATCCCCCCCATTGACTACAATAAGAAAAGAGAAAGCAAACAAATGGTTACAATATCAACAATTGGTAGCATACATCCACCCATTGGAGCAATACTCCAAATTAGCGAGAACACCCACGGAATTCGAAAAAGTTCTACTACAGACACACAAACTGTCACATATACTTTCAAAGTTGTATAAAGGGCCACTCCCCAAAGAATTAGAAAGGGAGGTAACATATCTAAGCAAATGGGAAGCAGAGATTGGTGAGACAATATC
The DNA here is from genome assembly GCA_018402905.1 of Glandirana rugosa. Lineage (NCBI taxonomy): Eukaryota > Metazoa > Chordata > Amphibia > Anura > Ranidae > Glandirana > Glandirana rugosa. The sequence goes on from BLSH010060272.1 coordinate 132,724, forward strand.
CATACCACAATGGCAAAAAGCGCTGACCCTAACGCATAAACTGTCCCCTTCAGTTAAGCACCAAGAAAGGAATTACAAAATAATATCTAGATGGTACCGTTGTCCAACAGATCTTCATAGAATGAGGGAGAGCATCCCAGAAACATGTTGGCGATGTAACAGAGCGGTAGGGAATGCCTCTCATATCTGGTATTTCTGCCCGGTGGTCTGCCAACTCTGGTCGGATGTATTTAAGATTTATAGAGAAATTTCTAATTCCATATTACAACCAGATATATCTATAGTGATATTATCAATAATTCACAGCTCTCTGAAGGCTATTAAGAAAGATATATTGCAACATATGTTAACAGCAAACAAGAACAATTATTGCCCCTTCAATAGCAGAATGGGTATGTGAGATGGGGGAGATTCGATTAATGGAGGAAACAACTAGTATCGAGATCGGCTCGAGAGAACATTTTAGAAAAATATGGGATAAATGGGACAAATACCGTACTTTAAAAACACTATCGAGATATCTATAGGAGACAGTGAACCCCCGGAGCCCAGAACCGGGATGGGTTTTTTTTTTTCTTCTCTTTTTCTTCCTTTCTTCTTTCTTTGTTTGATGTGGCTTGGGTGAATGGTTGATGATGGGTTGGGGGACTATGATCCCAGTTCTGGTTTGCCTAATGGAAAAGGGCAATGCATAGAACGGGAACATTAAGTAAGAAACTAATTGATAGTCTAGGAAAGGTAGAGTAAATAATATAACAGGTCAGATCAATATATTGGCTAGAATAGAAAGGTACCTTTTTGTATTTTGTAATAATACCTATTTTGTGAAATGTGTTTTTGACTATGTAAAATGGACCCTCTATTCATGAAATTATTGCTGGATCCCCCCACAAATGTATGTTGTAAAAATCCCTTTTTCCAAGAAAACTTAATAAACATAGATTATAAACAATAGGATCACCTGTCTTCTCCACCAATCAGGAACCGGTGCTTCCTGATTGGCTGAGGGCGGTTCCCAGTTAGAAAGGCAAATGTTCATTTGCCTTTCTAAGGGCTTGTGGTGGCACGCTTTGTGCCACAAGCCACACTTTAATGAAGCCAATTAGAGCCTACGGCTCTAATGAGATAATTCATGGACACCCCCCGCCATAGTAATCCATGAGGTTGGAGCTACAAAGGGGCATATCCATGGCATAGAGGGGGGTGACAGGAGAGAGGGGGCGGTGCCCGTGTGCCCTGATGGACGGGCTACCACTGGCTGACACCTGGATCTCCATTCCCCGCTGTCACAGGCTGCCCTATCGATCTTATCTTCTGTTATCAGGGAACTGCTTGAGGAATGTCTCCAATTGCCGGACTGCGGGGACCTGTTAGCATAGACCATGTATCACCTTACACTGTCATCCCGGTTGGACATAAGGCCGAACCTTCTGTTATTATGTGAAGAGATTTAACACTTTACTTCCCTGCATGCTTTTACTTGGCTACTCTTAAGGCTCCTTCACATGTGTGGAAGTGACTGTTGTTCCTCTGAAAATATCCATGCTTGGGTCGTTTTTCAGAGCTGTTTGAGAGGTGGTGAGGAGTAGAGTTGAGCGAACTTCTAGAAGTCCGGGTTCTGCTGGTTCGGCCGAACTTCGGGACAAAGTCTGGGTTCGGGTCCGGACAGAACCCGAACTTTGTCCCGGACCCTCAGTGAAGGTGTGTACACTTCCTCGGAATTCTCATCGGTTCATTTTCGTACGTCCCTTCATTTCACAATTTAGAGAAGTGTATTATTGTCTTCCAAGCCGGAATACAGGTTGGCCCTACTGTCACATTCCACTATGTACCAGATACGATTGTCCAGGGGCGTCAGGCCGTTAACCTCTGTAAGGAGTTCGTCAAGGGACTATTGTCTTCTATTCTAGCTATCCCGTCGGACACTGTCGCCCCTTACCTCTAGGTCCACAGTCGGTCACCATCGGGCAGGTAGTCCCGTGTGCCCGTGGCGGGGGAGAGA
>BLSH010060272.1:181748-195992 GCA_018402905.1 Glandirana rugosa
CCCCTTCCCATTTTTTTATTTGATTTTAATTTATTTTCCCTATCCCCATTTATTTGTAGGGCACTTGCCCTAGTTTGAAGATGATTTTAGAACAGTTATATGGCTTCTACCGTTAATTAATACTTTTCAGACACAGTTTGAAGATGAACCACATTCATCTCCATTTTTGCATTTTTTATGTTTTTATTTTTTTAAAAATATTTAAAGTTATTTCCCTGTCCCCATTTTTTTGTAGGGCGCTTGCCCTACCCTTACCCCCATTTTACTTCCTTTTGCAGCCCTCTGGGGCTTTCCAGGACTTTCCTACAGCCATTTTTGTGCCTAAAAGTTCGGGTCCCCATTGATTTCAATGGGGTTCGTTGTCCGTGCGATCGTTCGGGTTCCGTCCGGACCCGGACCCGGACTTTGTCCCGAAGTTCGGACGGACCAGCAGAACCCGAACTTCCAGGTGTTCGCTCAACTCTACAAAAGAGCAATGCACAATTAATTAATTAACTATGCCATTCAAAATGTATTGTGCTTTACTGTGTTTGCAAAAGACTGTACTAACAACTGTACTGAGCTAATTATTTATACTGTAAAAGATTGAACAATACTGCTTTTGTCCCAGATAGTGTACTGCACACAAAAACTACTCTCATAAACAGACTGCAGTGCCCTCAACCAAGAGATATAAGAATGCACAAGCACTAATGAAGGGGAAGCCACAATAACCTTCAATGTGTTAACTACTGTACGTTTTATGTCATACATTAATATAGTGTTCATTATTCTTTAACTAGCTGGAATTTCAAGACATTTTATTCATACACAGCTCTCCTCACCCAACTCCACAATCTTCAATGCTTAAAGCGCCCCACTCTGAAGGCCACTGTAAAGGCCCTCTGTGAGTCAGGCTGCTACAGACTTACTCACCACTAACCCAAGGTATAGCGCTACCTTCCCCTGACATTATAGGGATATGGATTTTTAAGAACAGGACACATTTCTCTAGTAGCATTAAATAATATTTTAGCCCAACATTTCATATTCCTGATATGTGTCTGTTGTACCATGTGCTTGTATGAAAAGTATTCTGTTCTCTTTGTATTGCTTTCTTTGTGTGAAATACCTGGTGTTCCTGCCAGTTCCCTGATCTTCTATTTTAAACAGACCAAGTTAAGCATGAGAGCACATCCAAATCAGCATGGTCACTTTTCTAGCTGTGCAGGGAGAACAGCCTGAATGTCCTCCAATAATCAGACTTCTGCTGACATGCCCCCCCCCCCCCGCACAGCCATTCACTGGGAAGATTAGTGTACTACTGTTACTCCACCCACACTTCTCCAAGCCCCTTATGCAGCTGAGAACAAAGAAAAAAGTATATATATTTCACAAAAGTGAGTACACCACTCACATTCTTGTAAATATTTTATTATATCTTTTCATGTGACAACACTGAAGAAATTACACTTTGCTGCAAAAAGTAGTGAGTGTACAGCTTGTATAACAGTGTAAATTTGGTGTCCCCTCAAAATAACTCAACACACAGCCATTAATGTCTAAACCACTGGCAACAAAAGTGAGTACACCGCTAAGCGAAAATGTCCAAATTGGGGCCAATTAGCCATTTTCGCTCCCTGGTGTCATGTGACTCATTAGTGTTACAAGGACTCAGGTGTGAATGGGGAGAAGGTGTGTTAAATTTGGTGCTATTGCTCTCACTCTCTCATACTGGTCACTGGAAGTTCAACATGGCACCTCATGGCAAAGAACTCTCAAAAAATTGTTGCTCTACATAAAGATGGCCTAGGCTATAAGAAGATTGCCAAGAGCCTGAAACTGAGCTGCAGCACGGTGGTCAAGACCATACAGCAGTTTAACAGGACAGGTTCCACTCAGAACAGGCCTCACCATAGTCGACCAAAGAAGTTGAGTGCACATGCTCAGTGTCATATCCAGAGGTTGTCTTTAGGAAATGGACGTATGAGTACTGCCAGCATTGCTGCAGAAGTTAAAGGGGTAGGGGGTCAGTCTGTCAGTGCTCAGACCATACGCCACACACAGCAAGAAATTGGTCTGCATGACTGTCTTCTCAGAAGGAAGCCTCTTTTAACCGCTTGCCGACCGCTGGTCGGCAATTGACAGCGACAGAGTGGCTCTGTAACGCAAATCGCCGTCATACGACGGCGGGCGCGATACAGAGCCACTGTGAGCGCGCGGGGGGGCGGGGGGGCCAGGGGGCGGGTGCGGCGGCTTCGATTGCCGCCGGCCACCCACGATGCCCCCCCCGGAGTGAAGGAGCGGAGGTCCGTGTAAGTAAACACGGACCTCCGCTCTGTGTGAGGGGGAAGGGCTGTGATCACAGCCTTCCTCTACAAGAAGGCTGTGACCACTTCCCTTCCCCAGCTAGGCAGGCCCCCCTACAGTTAGAACACGCCCAGGGAACATACTTAACCCTTAGCGCGCCCCCTGCAGGTTAACCCCTTCACTGCCAATGACATTTACACAGTAATCAGTGCATTTTTATAGCACTGATCCCTGTATAAATGCCAATGGTCCCAAAAAAGTGTCAAAACGTTCCGACATGTCCGCTGAAATATCGCAGTACCGCTAAAAATTGCAGATCGCCGCCATTACTAGTAAAAAATAAAAAAAAAATAAAAACCCCAAAAATGAATTCTCATCATCCGTAAACACGACTACTTTTGCGCAAACCAATCAATAAACGCCGATTGCGATTTTTTTTTATCGCAAATATGAGGAAGAATATAAATCGGCCAAAAACTGTGAAAAAAAATGTTTTTTTATATTTTTTTTTTTGGATTTGTATTTTAGCAAAAAGTAAGAAATTTGGGTTTTTTTGCAAAATTGTCGCTCTTCTTTTGTTTATAGCGGCGATCAGAAATGACGCAGAGGTGATCAAATACCACCAAAAGAAAGCTCTATTTGTGGGAAAAAAAGGACGCAAATTTCGTTTGGGTACAACGCTGCACGACCGCGCAATTGTCAGTTAAAGCGACGCAGCGCCAAATCCCAAAAAGGGCTCCGGTCATAAAGCTGGAAATCCTTCCGGTCCTTAAGTGGTTAAAGATGATGCACAAGAAAGCCTGCAAACAGTTTGCTGAAGACAAGCAGACTAAGGACAAGCAGACTAAGGACATGGATTACTGGAACCGTGTCCTGTGATCTGATGAGACCAAGATAAACTTATTTGGTTCAGATGGTGCCAAGCGTCTGTGACAGCAACCAGGAGGAGTACAAAGACAAGTGTATCTTGCCTACAGTCAAGCATGGTGGTGGGGGTGTCATGGTCTGGGGCTGCATGAGTGCTGCCGGCACTGGGGAGCTACAGTTCATTGAGAGACCTATGAATGCCAACATGTACTGTGACATACTGAAGCAGAGCATGATCCCCTCCCTTCGAAGACTGGGCCGCAGGGCAGTATTCCAGCTATTTAACGACCCCAAACACACCTTCAAGATGACCACTGCCTTGCTAAAGAAGTTGACAGTAAGGCCTCATACACACGAGCGTATGTTTAAAAATAAGCAAAGCGCCGGCTCCGACGTCAGGGAAAAAAATGTGTTTTTTTTATGCGTTTTGCATCAGTGTTAATGAGCGTTAGTGAGCGTCGGCATCAATAGGTGCTTTTTTAAAAAAAAACATTCCTCTGCTACTTTTTAACCAGAAAATGTCGGCGTCAAAAATGCTGGTTAATGCCGGTACAGTGTTAGTGGGCGTTTAGTGAGTGTTTTGCGGCGTTGGTGTCAAAAATGTCAAAACGTTACAGCCTCAGAATGCACAGCGTCCAGCGTTCTAGTTAAAGCTCACTAACGCTGACGCCCTCTACTGCTCAAAAACGTTGGCGTTTTTAGGGGGCCATAGAATAACACGGAGAGCTGTAAAAAACGCTAAAAAAATGGCGTCAAAAAACAGCCATGTGCATGAGGGCTAAAGGTGATGGACTGGCCAAGCATGTCTCAAGACCTAAACCCTATTGAGCATCTATGGGGCATCCTCAAATGGAAGGTGGAGGAGAGCAAGGTCTCTAACATCCTCCACCTCTGTGATGTCATCATGGAGGAGTGGAAGAGGACTCCAGTGGCAACCCGTGAAGCTCTGGTGAATTCCATGCAAAAGAGGGTTAAGGCAGTGCTGGAAAATAATGGTAGCCACACAAAATATTGACACTTTGGGCCCAACTTGGACATTTTTTTTCACTTATGGGTGTACTCACTTTTGTTGCCGGCGGTTTAGACATCAATGGCTGTGTGTTGAGTTATTTCAAAGGGAAAATGAATTTACACTGTTATACAAGCTGTACACTACTTTACATTGTAGCAAAATGTCATTTCTTCAGTGTTGTCACATGAAAAGATATAATAAAATATTTACAAAAATGTGAGGGGTGTACTCACTTTTGTGAGATACTGTATATATATATATATATATAAAGAGGGGCAAAAAAGTATTTAGTCAGCCACCAATTGTGCAAGGTCTCCCACTTAAAAAGATGAGAGAGGCCTGTAATTTTCATCATAGGTACACTTCAACTATGAGAGACAGAATGACAAAATAACTCCAGAAAATCACATGTCTGATTTTCAAAGAATTTATTTGCAAATTATGGTGGAAAATAAGTATTTGGTCACCTACAAAAAAGCAAGATCTCTGGCTCTCACAGACCTGTAACTTCTTCTTTAAGAGGCTCCTCTGCCCTCCCCTCGTTACCTGTATTAATGGCACCTGTTTGAACTCATTATCAGTATAAAAGACACCTGTCCACAACCTCAAACAGTCAGACACCAAACTTCACTATGGCCAAGACCAAAAAGCTGTCAAAGGACACCAGAAACAAATTTGTAGACCTGCACCAGGCTGGGAAGACTGAATCTGCAATAGGTAAGCAGCTTGGTGTGAAGAAATCAACTGTGGGAGCAATTATTAGAAAATGGAAGACATACAAGACCACTGATAATCTCCCTCGATCTGGGGCTCCACGCAAGATCTCACCCCGTGGGGTCAAAATGATCACAAGAACGGTGAGCAAAATTCCCAGAACCACAAGGGGGGTCCTAGTGAATGACCTGCAGAGAGCTGGGACCAAAGTAACAAAGGCTACCATCAGTAACACACTACGCCGCCAGGGACTCAAATCCTGCAGTGCCAGACGTGTCCCCCTGCTTAAGCCAGTACATGTTTGGGCCCATCTGAAGTTTGCTAGAGATCATTTGGATGATCCAGAAGAGGAGTGGGAGAATGTCATATGGTCAGATGAAACCAAAATAGAATTTTTTGGTAAAAACTCAACGTGTCGTGTTTGGAGGATAAAGAATGCTGAGTTGCATCCAAAGAACACCATACCTACTGTGAAGCATGGGGGTGGAAACATCATGCTTTGTGGCTGTTCTTCTGCAAAGGGACCAGGATGACTGATCCATGTAAAGGAAAGAATGAATGGGGCCATGTATCTTGAGATTTTGAGTAAAAACCTCCTTCCATCAGCAAGGGCATTGAAGATGAAACGTGGCTAGGTCTTTCAGCATGACAATGATCCCAAACACACCGCCCGGGCAACGAAGGAGTGGCTTCGTAAGAAGCATTTCAAGGTCCTGGAGTGGCCTAGCCAGTCTCCAGATCTCAAACCCATAGAAAATCTTTGGAGGGAGTTGAAAATCCGTGTTGCCCAGCGAAAGCCCCAAAACATCACTGCTCTAGAGGAGATCCGCAAGGAGGAATGGGCCAAACTACCAGCAACAGTGTGTAAAAACCTTGTGGAGACTTACAGAAAACGTTTGACCTCTGTCATTGCCAACAAAGGCTATATAACAAAGTATTGAGATTAACTTTTGTTATTGACCAAATACTTATTTTCCACCATAATTTGCAAATAAATTCTTTAAAAATCAGGCAATGTGATTTTCTGGATTTTTTTTTTCTCATTTTGTCTCTCATAGTTGAAGTGTACCTATGATTAAAATTACAGGCCTCTCTCATCTTTTTAAGTGGGAGAATTTGCACAATTGGTGCTGACTAAATACTTTTTTGCCCTACTGTATATATACACATTAGCACTTTCATTTCTATTTTAAACTGAACAGGTTGTTTTACAAGGTAAGGGTCCACATTCACTTTAAGTGTGCTGCAAGTCAGAACCTGATTCCCCATCCAAAAAGCGCTCAGCTTGCAGAAACAAACTTTCTTGGGCAGCGCTCTGCCATAATGACACTCATGTCCAGCAGTATAAACACTCCTTCTACTGGTACATACTGTATATTCAGCTGTACAAGACATTCCCCGCCACTCACACATGTATTCAACCTAGCAGTATCCTGAAAACCCCTTCAAGTGTTTTATGCTTATTTTACTTATTTAACATGATTACTATTACAGACAATAATCAATCAACAGAAAAATCCATCAGTGACTTACGCGTTTTTTTTTTTAATTATTAAAGTTTTTATTGTTATAAGTACAACAATGACAGCTTATGTACCGCAAAGAACATTACATATATGTCATAATAAAACAGAACATAGTGATATAACTTTATGGGCCTGTTCCTGACAATACAAGTATAAATTTATTTCAGTCCCATTAATGATATTTATACTTATAATTAACAGATCTTAGGAATAACTTTCAATAGGAGGGTGTCTTGGCTATTTGTGCAAGTCTCGCTTTGGTTGCACTACCATAGCCTATATATATGTAGTAGTTCTAGCTTAAAGAAACTTAGAGCAAAAAAACTTTTATTAGTGAAAAGTAAAACTAGTACGAAAACAAAAAAGAAAACGAAAGACAAAAACAAAACTAAAAATTCAACCTGCTGTCTGTGTACTAAGCTAAGCCAAAGATAGGAGTATTATGGTGTCACAGAAGTTAAGTGTTGGGGGTATGTGTGGGTCGAAGGCCAAATGTAGAGCTATCCCACCCATACCAAATTTTGTTAAATTGGACTAAGGTGTCCTCATTCAGAGCTGTCATGTATTCCAGCTTTGTGTAGGTACTACCTTTGTTTTCCAGTTTCTTGAATTCTGGCTGCAGTTAGGATATGCAGCGCTAGGGTTTTTGAGGGCTTTGGGATGGCTTTAACTAGGAGACCAAAAAGACAATGTATTGGGTCTAAAGGCAAGTCCACATTCAAGACCTGATTCAAAACCCTCTGGACCATGACCCAGTACTCTCGTATGTGGGGACATTACCAAAAGATGTGAACCAGGGATCTCTGTTCCTTGTGACATCTCCAATATGTAGCCGGAATGGCCATGTTTATAATGTGTAAGAGTGTCGGGGCTTTGTACCAATGCATCATAATTTTATAGATGTTTTCCTTATATATGACACATCTAGATGTTTTTGCCGTGTTTTCCCAGATCAGCCGCCAGATAGGTAGAGCAATGGGTCTGTTTAAGACGTCAGCCCATTTCTTCATATAGGTGTGTGTGTTTTCCTCTAAATGGGTGCTGGTCAGTAGGAGTTTATATAGCGCAGATATTAAGTGGGGTTGAGCAGGGCCCTGCATGAAAATACGCTCAGAGAGAGAAGGTTTAGGGTTTGAAAAAAGTTTCAATATTGGAGATATGCATAGAAAGCATGGGATGGCAGAGTGTCATTTTGGTTTCTTAAGTGTTCGAAAGTCTGTAGCTTGCGGGTAATTGGGTTGATTAGATGGTGTAGCAGGAATATATCTACTTGAGCCCAGGGCATCATCTGAGTATGGGATAAGTTGTCGGGAATAGCGGGATTATATAAGACATTAGTCAAATATGAGCTTGGTGGGGCCAATACTGATGATTTATTACATTTCTTCCATATTTTCCTTGTGAAAATCATTGAGTTCAATAGGGTGGTAGGTGAAAAGGATGTAGTTGATGCATTTGGGGTGCTTAGTAGGGAAGATAGGCGAACAGGATACGTTTGATTTAATTAAATCTCTGTCCACCTATTCCTTGGAAGTCTGACCGTCCAAAATAGGACTTGTCTGAGATGTGTGGCTAGATAGTATTTCGTTATATCAGGAACACTCAGCCCCCCTCCCCCCCAGGAGAGTGAAGCACTGAACGCCCTATTCTGGGTTTCTTATTTCGCCAGATAAAACTAAAAAAGAGACGCTGTAGACCTTTCAGTCCTTGGTATAGCTACTGGTAGGGTCTCAAACAAATATAATAGCTTTGGTAAAATTGCAATCTTTAAGACATTGATTCTACCTAGGAGTGATCTGTCTAGAGAGTTCCATTGATAAATGTGGGTTCTGATACTTTTGAACATGGGGGGGAATTTGGCCGAGTACAACTGGGAATAATCCGAGGTGATGTGGGTACCTAGATATTTGATAGATTGAGTGCACCAGTGGTACGTATAGTTATCCTGTAATCTGACTAGTTGGGATGTGGGAATATTTAGTGATAGGGCTTCTGTTTTTGTTGTATTAATTTTATAGCCTGAAAGGGCACTAAAGGAGCTTAGAATATTGTGCAGAATTGGTAGGGTGGTGTGAGCTTCCGTAAGTGTCAATAAAATGTCATCAGCGAATAATGAGAGTTTAAACTCTCATTGTCTGACTTTCACCCCTTTGACATCCGGATGGAGTCTAATAGCTGCAGCTAGGGCTTCTAAGCAAAGCACGAAGAGAAGGGGGGACAGAGGCACCCCTGTATCATGCCATTGAACATTTGGAAGGGGTCTGACATTGAATAGGAGAGTTTTACTTGGGCAGTGGGTTTTGAGTACAGGGCAGTTATAGCTTTGAAGAATGGGCATTTTATACCTAAATGCCCCAGAGACTCCATCATATATGGCCATCCTAGAGTGTCAAAGGCCTTCGTCTTAGCTCAAGAGAAGGGCTGGAGTCTGGCTACTGTTGATTATGTCTATAAGGTTTACTGTCCTTCTTGTATTGTCACCCGCTTGCCTAGCAATTACAAAGCCCACTTGATCTTTGTGGATTAACTTTGGTAGAAGAAGGGCTAGGCGATTTGCCAGTTTTTGGGAAATATGTTATAGTCGGAATTAAGTTGGGCTATTGGTCTGTAGTTGGCTGGGGGTGCTAAGTTTTTTCCACTCTTTGGGTATTACGGTGATATTGGAGTACTGGAAATGTGGATGTTGGATTTCACCTGTCATGAGAGAACTATATAAGGCTAGTAGAGTGGGAACTAGATGTGGAAGAAGTTGTTTGAAATATGAGTATGTAGATCTGTCAGGCCCTGGCGATTTGTATGTAGGAAGTTCTTTGACTACTTTCTCCAATTCAACAAGGGTGATAGGTGCATTTGACGCTTGTCTATCTGCAGAATTTAATTTGGGTAAGTGAAGGTCCGAGAAAAACTTATCAAACTTCTGTTTGCTAAACGATGGATGTTGGTCAGGTGACAGGTAACTGTAAAGCTTACTGTAAAATTTACCAAAGGTGGTCACTATGCCCTTATGGCAATATGTGGGAGTCCCATCCGTTTGAAAGACAAATTCAGGGGCATTCCCCAAGTTTCTTGCCCGTAATCTGTTCACCAGTAATCTGTGGGGTCTGTTAGCATATTGATAAAACTTTTGTTTCATCCACTTCAAATTCTTTGACATGTCTTCAAAATCTAGTGCTTTAAGCCTGTCCCTGAGCAACCCCCTCACCCTCAACAGAAGGGTGATCTATAAGTTTCTCCTCTGTCTGCTTCAGTTGTTGCAATAGATCCTTTTTTGTTGGGCTGTGTCTCTTTTGAAGAAGGAGCCAATTGCAATAAACTGGCCTCTTATATAGGCCTTGTGGGCCTCCCATATTGTGGATGTTTGAGAGACAGAGCCTTTATTCAATTTAAAAAATTCCTCAAGTGCCTTTGATATAGACACTTTGATGTTGGCCTGACGGAGGAGGTTTTCATTTAATCGCCAATGCTCATGAGAAAATCTATTTCAATAAAAGAATGGTCAGACCATGAGTTAGTGACTATATCCAATTTTACCATCATCTGCATGAGTGGGTTAGAGACAAAAAAATGATCAAGCCTTGAAAAAGTATGGTGTACAGGTGAGAAAAAAGAATATTGTCTACCTGTAGGGTGTCTTATTCTCCAAGCGTCAAACAATTTATGTTCTCTAACCCACTGATGAAAGTATGCAGATTGTCTGAGCATTTGTTTAGTAGGCTGATGGCGCCCAAGCGGCTTCCTGTCCTTACCTTGGGATATGGTCAGATTGAAATCTCCGCCCATCACGGTTAGCGGTTGTGAAGATTCCAGAAGGGGGATATATAGTTATGGAGGAAGTTTATTTGACCTGTATTTGGGGCATATATATTCAAGATTGTCACAGAAGTTTTATCGTATGTACAGTTAAGGACTATATAGCGTCCAAGTTTATCTAATGTGGATGATTGTACCTGAAGTTTAGTATTTTGTTTAATTAGAATGGCAACCCCCGCTTTTCCTGTAGGATCAGAGACTATAAATGTTATAGGGTAGTATTTATGGGCAAATTTAAAGGAGTTCTCTTTCTTAAAATGTGTCTCCTGGATTAGGATCACATCAGACTGGGATTGGTGGAATTTCCTCAGAGCCACCCACCTTTTATGTAGAGAGTTTAACCCCCTAAACATTGCATGAATACATTGACTATTATAAGCTTTGAAATAGGTTGATAGTCTTTGAATAATATCTAATTGTAACTGAACATAAAAAGACCAAAACCAAAACCAAAAGAAGGACCTTGAGCTTAGATCAAATCCGTATATATTTGTCAAGTATCCACTGTTGGAGCTGCCAGGGACTAGGTGAGGTCCCTGAGCCAAAAAGAACACAAAGAAAAAAATTGTAACAGCAATTATAGCAAAAACAATCTTGAGCAAGCCCAGGGGTCCATGGTACATGCCATAGACAGAGTAGGGTGGGTTGTGAAGGTCAGGAAGAGGACGGTCCTCTTCAAAATTTCCATACTCAAAGAGTATGTCGTTGGCATTAACACTGGTGTTGAGCCATATGGGAAAACAAAGGTATCCTATATAGGATGTAAACATATGTGGGCAATCGCTGCCTACAAGACCTTTCTTGACTTGCCTGTTGACAAGAGGGCTGTCCATTCAAGTGTCCACTGACCTCCGGGATCTTGGAGCGTGCTGTGGAATTGGTAGACAGGTCTTTGTCTTGGCTCTGACCGGTGTCCACATTTTGCTTGGAGTAGTTGTGGGTCTTGAATTGTGTATGGGTGTCATCAAAGCTTCTTCAGCAAGGGGGGGAAGTCCCAAACAGGTCTCGTTGGTGGTGTTATGGGCCATCCTTGGTCACAGTCAGCTTAAAGGGGAAGCCCCAGCGGTAGATGATGCAGAGTTTATGCAGATGAAGGGTGATAGGGCGAAGAGAGCGTGATGGTGGATTTATTGGGGATGGAGTTTATGAGAGATTCTTTACTTTCATGGTAATGGAGTCTTACTATAATGTCTCTGGGTTTAGCTCCTGCCGGTGGCTTGGGGGCCAGGGATCAGTGAGCCCGGTCCATGCGCCAATCTATATCAGGTATAGTGGGAGCTAGAGTAACAAAAACACCCATCAGGTATTCCCATATCTGCGTGTCACCCACCGTCTCTGGGACCCCTCTGATGCAGAGGTTTTGTCTTCTCTCCCTATTCTCCAAATCCTCCTGCTGTGCTTGTTAATATAATGTGACCGGCTGCTTTAATGCACGGTTATCTTTCTCCAGTACCTGTACGTATTGCACCAGCTCATTCATCTTATTTTCAATCTGATCTGTCCGCTCCTGCACCAGTGCTAATTCTCCCCACGGTTCTTGAGCTATTTTCCCCACCTCACTGGCTATAGTGTGGAATACATTTTGTAACAGGGTGCGGAGTTTTACATCCAGTATGTCCTCTGTTAATTGTGTGTATATGTAGCCCTGACTGGTGTTGTGGGGATTTACCTCAGCCATCTGGTCTGCCGCGCTGTTCGTGCCGGAAGTCTGTGGAGTGTTGTTAACTGAGGCCGGGGATCCAGAGCGTGTGAGATATTTCTCCATGTGGGTAGGCCTTGTGGCGAAAATAGGCTTATAGAACTCCTTTTGCTGCCTGATTTATCCCATACGAGTCACAGTTCACTGCTGAGTCGGCCGTGCTCCTGTGTTGACTGGAAGCTTCAGAAGCTGTGAAGGAGCGGTGAGGAATAGCGGTGAAGCCGAGCGAGTCTAAGGTGCATCCGCCATCTTCAGCCTCCGCGCACGTGCCCGACTTACGCTTTTTTGATACTATGGCATTATTATTGCTATTTTGTAAATTAGTCTTTCATGGTTGAATAAATTTATAGTCCTGTAAACATGTCTGAGTGAAGAAATCATTTGAGGATTCTAGCAAAAAAGATAAGTATGTCCTCTAATTGTTTGCTTTGTTAATGGATTTACAACTGCCTTTCATATACTTCTATGGTAATCCCCAATGTCTAAGCAGGAGTAACATATTGTAACCTTAACGCATTTCACAGAGGTCATATTTAACTTAAGCTCTTCTGAAAAGTATGATAAGAGTAATTATCCTGCATTTACAAAGTACACAGTGTCTTTCCAGCCTGTGCTGCTTGAAAGGGACCCTAAAGGACACATAATGGTCACACTTATTAATGTTGTACAAAATGAAAGCTGAGATAGTCAGCATTACTGGTGATGTTTGTCTTTGATAAGTCAGTATACAAAATTAAAGAGGAGAGCTGTTCGTAGATTAGTGTAGATCCCCAGATTGCACTCAGCAAAACTGCACATTGATCAGTTCCTGGATAAAGGAGCAGGTAAAATTGGGGACCATAAGAAATGATTATTGAGGTAAGCCAATATACTCTTCTGCCAAGTACAGATCTTGCGTGGAGCCCCCGATTGAGGGAGATTATCAGTGGTCTTGTATGTCTTCCATTTTCTAATAATTGCTCCCACAGTTGATTTCTTCATACCAAGCTGCTTACCTATTCCAGATTCAGTCTTCCCAGCCTGGTGCAGGTCTACAATTTTGTTTCTGGTGTCCTTTGACAGCTCTTTGGTCTTAGCCATAGTGGAGTTTAGAGTCTGACTGTTTGAGGTCAAACAGGTGCCATTAATACAGGTAATGAGTGGAGGACAGAGGAGCCTCTTAAAGAAGAAGTTACAGGTCTGTGAGAGCCAGAAATCTTGCTTTTTTGTAGGTGACCAAATACTTATTGTCCACTATAATTTGCAAATAAATCCTTTAAAAATCAGACAATGTGATTTTCTGGATTTTTTTTCTCATTCTGTCTCTCATAGTTGAAGTGTACCTATGATGAAAATTACAGGCCTCTCTCATCTTTTTAAGTGGGAGAACTTGCAGAATTGGTGGCTGACTAAATACTTTTTTGCCCCACTGTATATGAATCTGGCAGAAACTGGTAAAGTCTAAAATGTTTGAACCAGCTCCAATTTCCTAAATCACATGTATATTACAGAGGCGTATGTGTCCAAAATGAACTGTTAAACTAGCAGATTTTATACAGCACCTACACCACTTCAGTGTCCCACTGTCATAACTTTGTGTCACTTGGCATCCACAGCCTTAGATGTGATCCTGGTACTGTGAGGACTCCAGTTAGGGTTGAGGTTTGCGTTTGCTGCTACCATGCATTCACAGCGAATCCTGTGTGTTTGAGTTTCACAGACCAAGCAAATTCATGTAGGAGTTTGCCAGACCAATTTCTTTGTAGCCATAATGCACTGCCAGGCCTCTGAATGTAGGCCACTACAAGCAAAAAATGTAGAATGCATGGGTCTCATGCAAAAAAAAAGATCCATCTAGTAATTAAAAGAACAAAGTGGTAACCTAACAAGGACACAACCAGGGCTGGACTGGGACCACAATTTGGCCCTGGACTTCATCCAGACCGGCCCACTTTAATTTTGCAAACA
This sequence comes from Glandirana rugosa, assembly GCA_018402905.1. Taxonomy (NCBI): domain Eukaryota; kingdom Metazoa; phylum Chordata; class Amphibia; order Anura; family Ranidae; genus Glandirana; species Glandirana rugosa. The sequence goes on from BLSH010060272.1 coordinate 195,613, forward strand.
CACACACAAAAACAGTATAAAAACTATACACAATTGCGCTGGTGAAACAAGAAAATTAATGATCTACCTAGAAAAAAAAACGTACTCTGGGTACGTAAGATGTAAAAAACGAACATCACCGGATGTAAGTCTCCGGACCGTCACGTAATACCGATGTTTCTTTAACCAGACCGTTTGAGGATGTACTTAAACGAACCAGACACTTTGAGTTTGTGTGTCCTAAGCGACACTTACGTACCATCGTCGTTTGCGTTTGGAGTTGGGATTGACCTCAGGAGTGTCATGGTCCTAGTGTAGATTCCGACACCTACGGTTCACTGTGTTTCAATACTGTCACCCTGTGACTTCACCACATCCACGACATATTTTAGACGATCAAA
>BLSH010060272.1:213109-240752 GCA_018402905.1 Glandirana rugosa
AGGGGGTGATGGAGGGATGGAGACAGGGGGGGGGGTGTGATGGAGAAGAGGGGTGATGGAGGGATGGAGACGGGGGATGGTGTGATGGAGATGAGGGGTGATGGAGGGATGGAGATGGGGGGATGGTGTGATGGAGATGAGGGGTGATGGAGGGATGGAGACTGGAGGGATAAAATCAGGAGGTGATGCAGACAGGAGGTCTTTAGAAGTGGGGACATAAATTCTGGTGATCCTGGTGGCTACCAGGGATTTCACCTCACTTTCTGTGGTGGTTATGGAACAGAAATTAAGGGGAAATCTCTACAATTTGACTTCGGTGACAAAACTGATGGACTAAATAATCTGCCCTTATTATATTGAAAATAACAGAAATATGTTTTTTTTACCTTGCTATCTATCGTAAATCACATTGCTATTTGCACAGTGTGCTTGCTTGTAGCCTAAATACTGAAATTTGCACTGAAAACTGTAATTTTGTAACTTTTGTAAAATGCCAGTAATAACTTGGCGGTGCCAGTACATTTTGGGTGTTGTGCCAGAAAATTTCAATCTGGTAGGTTGGCAACACTGAAAGGAAGGAAGGGGGAGAGCTGCACCGTTATCCTTATCTTCGTGCTGGTGGGGGAGGGGAGTTTGGGAGCTGAAGATGAGAAGATGAGTGCACTGACTTGAAAAAAAAACGAATCTATGACAGAGCCAGCTACAGCTCTGAAAGGTACTTTTACATAGGTAGAAGATGGTAGAGCTTTGGGGAAGGGGAGAGCAGAGGAAAGGGGTGTGTGTCTGTGTATGGATCTGTGCAGGGCTGGTGCAAGGATTTTTGACACCCTAGGCGAAACGCATGTTGCCTCCCCCCTTGGCCCCACCTCTGACTCCACCCTCTTTCCCCTGCCTAACCTGATCAGCTCCAATCAATACAGCCTCACCAGAACCCATCAAATACAGCTTCCCCAGCGCCATCCAATACCTCCTCACCTGTGCCCATCAAATACAGCTTCACCTGTGCCCACCAAATACAGCTTCACCAGCGGCAATCAATACAGCCTCACCTGTACTCATCAAATGCAGTGTCACCTGTGCCCATCAAATACAGCTTCACCTGTGCCCATAAAATACAGCCTCATGGGGGGTGGGGGGGGGGGGGTATTTGGCCGATCAGGCACTATTTCTATATAGATTTGCAAATGGCATATGATAATACAATCTCATTATCTCAGTCAGTCAGTGTCAGTTTTTACATGAATCAATGCAGAGCAGCCAGTGACAGATCAACAGTGTCCAGGCGCCCTAGGCGGCCGCCTACTCCGCCTATTGGTAGAGCTGACCCTGTATGTGTCTGTGTATGTGTGTGTCTGTGTATGTATGTGTGTCTGTGTATGTATGTGTGTATATGTGTATGTGTATATGTGTGTATATGTGTCTGTGTGTGTATGTGTGTGTATGTGTATATGTGTATGTGTGTGTGTATGTCTGTGTATGTGTATATGTGTCTGTGTGTGTATGTGTGTGTATGTGTGTATATGTGTGTGTGTATGTGTGTGTGTATGTGTATATATGTGTGTATGTGTATGTGTCTGTATGTGTATATGTGTATGTGTGTGTGTGTATGTGTATATATGTGTGTATGTGTATGTATGTGTATGTGTGTGTATGTGTATATGTGTGTGTATATGTGTATGTGTGTGTGTATGTGTATATATGTGTGTATATGTGTATGTGTGTGTATATGTGTATATGTGTGTATGCGTATGTGTGTGTGTCTGTGTATGTGTGTGTATATGTGTGTGTATGTGTGTGTATATGTGTATATGTGTGTGTATATGTGTATGTGTGTGTGTATGTGTATATATGTGTGTATATGTGTATAGGTGTGTGTATATGTGTGTGTATGTGTGTGTGTCTGTGTATGTGTGTGTGTATATGTGTATATGTGTGTGTATATGTGTATGTGTATGTGTGTGTGTATGTATATATATGTGTGTATATGTGTGTGTATGTGTGTGTATATGTGTGTGTGTGTATGTCTGTGTATGTGTATATGTGTGTGTATATGTGTGTGTGTGTGTCTGTGTATGTGTATATGTGTGTGTATGTGTATATGTGTGTGTATGTGTGTGTGTATGTGTGTGTGTCTGTGTATGTGTATATGTGTGTGTATGTGTATATGTGTGTGTATGTGTGTGTGTATGTGTGTGTGTCTGTGTATGTGTATATGTGTGTGTGTAGAGGTTATAGCTGAGGAGAGGTGCAATAGTGATATGTGAGTAGATGAATGGACTCTGTACCTAGTGCTCTCTTCAACCCTGCACCCCTGCATAACTTACTCCAGAACCGACATTCCTGTACATAACACACTCCAGAACCCTGCACAGTGTACATAACGCGTTCCAGACCCCTGCACTGTGTACCTAGCACTATCCTGAACCCTGCACCCTGTGCATAACGCACTTCAGAACCCCACACTCTGTATCTAGCACTCTCCAGAACTCTGCACCCTGCGCATATCAGACTGCTGAACCCTGCACTCTGTGCACAATGCACTTCTGAATTCTTACACTCTTTGTGTAACGCGCACTTTCCTAATTTATGCCAAACCGTTTGTAATGGTATTTTTGTATTCTTTTTTTTTTTTAAATAATTGTGCTGGGGTTTGTCTGTGTCCACGAGACTCTTACTTGTGGCGCAGCAATCAAAGCATATTTTATAAGTACAAGGAAACCTGGATTTTGTTTAACCGCACCCATTAGGTGCGGTTAAACAAAACCGGAAGGATTTCCAGCTTTAGGTCCGGAGCCCTTTTTGCGATTCAGCGCTGCGTCGCTTTAACTGACAATTGCGCGGTCGTGCGACGTTGTACCCAAACAAAATTTGCGTCCTTTTTTTCCCACAAATAGAGCTTTCTTTTGGTGGTATTTGATCGTCTCTGTGTCATTTCTGATCACCGCTATAAACAAAAGAAGAGCGACAATTTTGCAAAAAAACCCAAATTTCTTACTTTTTGCTAAAATACAAATCCAAAAAATATATAAAAAAACATTTTTTTTCACCGTTTTTGGCCGATTTATATTCTTCCTCATATTTGTGATAAAAAAAATCGCAATTGGCGTTTATTGATTGGTTTGCGCAAAAGTGGTCGCGTTTACGGAAGATGAGAATTCATTTTTGGGGTTTTTATTTTTTTTTTATTTTTTACTAATAATGGCGGCGATCTGCGATTTTTAGCGGTACTGCGATATTTCAGCGGACATGTCGCACCATTTTGACACTTTTTTGGGACCATTGGCATTTATACAGCGATCAGTGCTATAAAAATGCACTGATTACTGTGTAAATGCCATTGGCAGTGAAGGGGTTAACCTGCAGGGGGCGCTCTAAGGGTTAACTGTGTTCCCTGGGCGTTCTAACTGTGGGAGGACTGCACTATCTGGGGAAGGGAAGTGGTCACAGCCTTCATGTACAGGAAGGCTGTGATCACAGCCCTTCCCCCTCTCACAGAGCGGAGGTCCGTGTTTACATACATACACGGACCTCCGCTCACTCGCTCCGGGGGGGGCCATCGCGGGTGGCCGGCGGCAATCGAAGCCGCCGCACCCGCTCCCCGGCCCTCCCCGGACACAGTGAGCGTGCGGGCGCGCCTCCGGCGGCGCGCGCGCTCACTAGGCTCGATCACGCGGCCACCGTCGTATGACGGCGATCCGCGTTACAGAGCCATCTTGCCGCCGTCAATTGCCGATTGACGGTCGGCAAGTGGTTAAGAGTTTGGCCACACCAACTTTTGCCGTGACGTGCGTAGCGCGCCGCCGGTCGCTTCCTCCCTTAAGTGTCCCTCATTCTGAAGTTCAAAAGTTGGGAGGTGTGACTGATTGGCTCCTCGTGCTGCTTCTCCCCCTCACCCTCCAGCCCTGCTGTACAGAGACTACACGAGGCTGACACCGGGCCACACTCCGCTATTTACACGGCTCGTATTTATAATTATATTTATTGATGTAATAATGATCACAGAGCTGCATTCATATTTATCTTTATTATCTGCCCGAAGTTCTCCTTTAAGTTATTTATGAATATTACAAATAATAACACATATTCATATTTATTATTGTATTATTTACTAATGTTATATTATTCATTTCCGTCCATGTATTAATAATATTACTCTGATGATGCTATTCTATGACTTCCTGATGTACAATACATTGAGATATTATTCCTGACCTACACAAAAATGGCCGCCCCCGACTGGAGTCTTTTCACAGAGCAGTGTGACCTCTAGTGTCTGCTGGAGGATTCCCTGTGTGTCCTATGCAGTGTATTGTGGGTTTGGTCCTACGCAAAATGGCCGCCAGCCGAAGCCTCAGCTAAACCTGCTTGGACCTCTAGTGTTTGGGGGAAAAGATAGGAAGATTCGTTGTGTGGAGAGGTAAGGAGGGGTGGAGGATGGGGGGAGGAAATGATCAATAATACAGATTATAGGTGATCAATAATGTGAGAGGGGGTGACATAAATGTATATCTCATTACAGAGAAGTCACAGCACCATATAGTGCTGTACACTGAGCCAATCACATCTCTGTACAGAGGAGCTTACACTCTAATGTCCCCTCCCCCACATTCACATCAGTCTCTGTACCAGAGGAGCTTACACTCTAATGTCCCCTCCCCCACAGTCACATCAGTCTCTGTACAGAGGAGCTTACACTCTAATGTCCCCTCCCCCACAGTCACATCAGTCTCTGTACCAGAGGAGCTTACACTCTAATGTCCCCTCCCCCACAGTCACATCAGTCTCTGTACCAGAGGAGCTTACACTCTAAAGCAGGGCTTGACAAATGTTCTTTGAATCTAGGAGGCAGTTTTATTTTAACCAGCTCTGTCACACTTTGACTGACAATTGCTTGCTCATGGAACTCTGTAACCATGTGATATTTTTATCATTTTTTTTAGAGAGAGCTTTCTACTGTTTTTCTTCATTTTTGCAAGTAAGTAATTTTTTTTTCTCTATTAATTTGATTTGATGAGCCTGCAGTGATGGACACTGATGAGTATTCACTGATGAGGCTGCAGTGGTGGGGCACTGATGTGGCTGCAGTGATGGGGCACTGATGAGGCTGTAGTGATGGGACACTGATGAGGCTGTAGTGATGGGACACTGATGAGGCTGCAGTGATGGGACACTGATGAGGCTGCAGTGATGGACACTGATGAGGCTGCAGTGATGGGACACTTATGAGGCTGCAGTGATGGACACTGATGAGGCTGTAGTGATGGACACTGATGAGGCTGCAGTGATGGACACTGATGAGGCTGCAGTGATGGATACTGATGTGGCTGCAGTGATGGGACCCTGATGAGGCTGCAGTGATGGGACACTGATGAGGCTGCAGTGATGGACACTGATGAGGCTGCAGTGATGGGACCCTGATGAGGCTGCAGTGATGGACACTGATGAGGCTGCAGTGATGGGACCCTGATGTGGCTGCAGTGATGGGACCCTGATTAGGCTGCAGTGATGGACACTGATGAGGCTGCAGTGATGGGGCACCGATGAGGCTGCGGCGATGGGCCACTGATGAGGCTGCAGCGATGGGTCACTGATGAGGCTGCAGTGATGGGGGCACTGATAAGGCTGCAGTGATGGGCACTGATGAGGCTGCAGTGATGGGGGCACTGATAAGGCTGCAGTGATGGGGCACTGATGAGGCTGCAGTGATGGGGCACTGATGAGGCTGCAGTGATGGGGCACTGATGAGGCTGCAGTGATGGGGCACTGATGAGGCTGCAGTGATGGGGCACTGATGAGGCTGCAGGTTATCAGGCCAAAATCACCAGGGTATGTAAACTTTTTATCAGGGTCATTTGGGTGGTTTCTGTTGTCATTATGATGTAAAAAGAGTAAACACAGTTGATTGATAATAAATGGCTTCAGCCAAACACCAACCATGAGTGACAGAAATGTTTTTGTGTTCTCATTCATATTCTCTGAAAAATGGCCAAGAAATCATAAATTCTGCCAGGGTATGTAAACTTATGAGCACAACTGTATATACATATGTTTTTATTAAGTTATATATTTAAGATTTTTAATAAACAAAAATGTACACTCTTATGTCCTCCTACAGCCACATACTATTATTATTATACATTTATATAGCTCGGACATACTGTATACCACAGTGCTGTACAGAATACACTCAGCCATTCACATCACACACTCAAGCCTTATATTGAGTGCGCTCATAAAATGACAATAGTCTCAATTGTGTATATGTATATGAAATCATATACAGTCTCCTGTATCCAATGTTCCATATTCTCCTTTTTTTTCAGGCTGACCTGATGGGACCTCCATTGTCCTCTATGGGCGACGAGTGTAAACAAACATATCTTCATTTGCATCTGCATACATCCGATCTGCTAATAATAGGCGGATGGAGATCCATTCCCCTTCCATCTAGTGGATCGGATGGCAGGTCAGTGGAAACGGACAGGTAGTCTGTTTACATCTGACCGCCCATAGAGGAGAGCGGGCTGTGTCCGCTCGGCATAATCGAATTGGACACGGAACAGCCATCTGATCGCTCAGAAGGGATCAGTGGACACGTCCCCCACTGAGCAAGCGGACTTCTAATGGTGTCCACCCCGTGTGGAAAGGACCTAAGGTGTAGTTAGACAATACCGCTATAGCGCAATATATCCACCATCAAGGGGGCACGAGGAGCCCGGCTGCCTTGAAGGAAGCAGACCCGATTCTCTCGTGGACAGAAACTCACTGTCCAGTGATTACTTGGCGCTCTCTTCATCAACATCAGATACAATTGATTCCTGAGTATCTTCAAACACCAATCCAAAACCTTAAAAAAAAAAACAATAAAACATCCAAAAGGGTAGTACACAATAATAAGCAACCTACCAACAATGCAATTCTCAGTACTGTAGTGCAATACAGTGATTATGGGGGTAACATAGCCAATACAGCTCTGTGTACAACACTATGTAGCTCTCATGTAAAATGCTCTCTCTGTTGTACTCCAAGACTTCACACATACTGGCAAAAGATTTCTGGGAGCCCTGACTTTTTTAGGGAGGGCTGGTTGCCCATTAGAAAACTATAATTAATGGCCCTTCTAAGCCACCTGATAAAAGTTTAAAGGCCAATAACTGCATGGTTGGTAATTTGTTGCTATGGCAGTGAGCAATTGCATTAGCTTGCCATTTATCCTAACTGCAAATGGCTAGAGCTCCGGTCGCACTCAGGGTTGAATCAAACCCTAAGCTCTTTGCTAGTGGGAAATGATGATCGATTGTTGGTTGCTATTCTCTCAACAATGCAATTCTCAGTACTGTAGTGCAAAACAGTGGTTATGGGGGTAACATAGCCAATACAGCTCTGTGTACAACACTATGTAGCTCTCATGTAAAATGCTCTCTCTGTTGTACTCCAAGACTTCACACATACTGGCAAAAGACTTCTGGGAAACCTGACACTTCTCTTACATTCATTGACAGACGCAGCCTCTTATTCATGGCACATGGTTCTCCGGAGGGGTCCGCGGAAGCACAAGCCGCGCTGGGGCCTCTGGTTCCCCTGGACCAATTGGCTTCAATTTTGGAAGAGTTTTTCGCCCGGAGGGAACCGAGTCGGGGTGGGGGGGCCCCAAGAAGCTTCCACCTCCTCCCCTATCTTCGGAGGAGGACTCGGAGCTGGAAGGGGGCTCTGGGGTCACAGGGACCCCCGTGGAGCTCACGGACGGGGAGCTGGAGCCTTCAGATGGTGAGGAGGACCAGGGGGCCTCGGTGGCGCGCGAAAAGGTGCTGGTGGGCGCCCTGGTCACGGCCGTGCGTAATTCTCTACAGCTGTACCAGGCTGGGGAGTCAAAGGCATCTGCCTACGCTTTTGGATCCAAGAAGCCCTCCCGTGCTCCCAAGGTGTTTCCCTATCTCCAGTATTTTGACCAGTTTGTCTATAAGAAATGGCAGCGTCCGCTAAATTCCTTTACTCTGTCAAAACGTTTTTCTGTGCGCTACCCTTTTGAGGACAGCCTTTTACAGAAATGGGCCTCCCCCCCACGGTGGATCCGCCAGTGGCCCGCATGAATAAGGCGACGACTATTCCCTTGGAGGGGTCCCCCTCTTTTAGGGACCCGGCCGATAGGCGGACGGAAGCAGTGTCCAAGGTACTTTTCCTGGTGGGGGGGCAGCCATGAGGCCGGCCTTGGCGTAGGTCATGGTGGCACAGGAGTGGAGTGATGCTCGGGGCTGCAGGGATTTGCCTGAATCGGTGCAGCGAGCAGACCACCTGGTGCAGGGGCTTCGTTACCTCTGTGACGCAGCCCTGGACTTGGTGCCGATGCTGTCAAAAATGGTCGGGTGACCACGCGTCTGAGAAGAGCCTTATGGACTTGCCCTTTCAGGGTGGTCGGCTTTTCGGGGCCCAGTTGGATGAAATCATTAAGAATTTCACTGGGGGGAAGAGCATGTTTCTTCCTGAACCCAAGCGGCGAGAACAGGGCCACAAGCAGGGGCCTCAGTCCTCTGGCCAGAAGCGTTTTTTTCGTGCGCCCGGTTCTGCGGGCAAAGGCTCCCGGCTCGGCAAGACTGCCTCGAACTGGTAAGTGGCCCTGGCAGCGCAAGCCCAAAAAGACGGAGTAGTCCTCCTCCACATGATGGGTTTCCCCTGCCCGTCTCTCGGGTGGGGGGGGGCGGCTTCTGGGGTTCGCTGACCGGTGGGCCGCTCGCATCTCCGACTGCTGGGTGCAGGAGGTGGTGTCCCCCGGGTACAAGATAGAGTTCAGTACTCGGCCCCCGGACAGGTTCTTTCCGTCAAATTTAAGACTCCCTCCGGGTCGTCGGCAAGCTCTGTTAAAGGCTGTCCAGACGTTGTCCGAACAGGGGTAATTGTGCCAGTTCCTCCATCAGAAAGATTCTGCGGCTTTTACTCAAACCTCTTTGTGGTGCCAAAGAAGGGGGGGGTCAGGCCGGTTCTGGACTTGAAAGCACTCAATCACTTTGTGAAGGCGTGCAAATTCAGGAAGGAGTCAGTCCGTTCGGTCGTGACCGCCCTGCACCAGGGGGATTTTCTGGCGTCCCTGGACATCAGGGACGCGTATCTTCACGTTCCCATTTGTGTCCAGCACCAGCGCTTTCTGCGCTTTGCTGTAGGGGACCTCCATTATCAATTTGTGGCTCTTCCTTTCGGTCTGGCCAATACCGTACGCCCAGAGTTACACCCGGCTCCTGCAGCGAGCGATACTACTGCAGTGGGACAAGTCTCCCTCGTCTCTGGATCTGCTGATCTGGCTGGATCATCAGACCAGGCGGTAGTTGGCCTGCTGGTGGCTTCGGGCCCCGGCACTGACCTTGGGGAAGTCGTTCCTTCCCCTGGAATGGTCGATAGTCATGATGGATGCCAGCCTCTCGGGCTGGGGGGGGGAGTCCTGGGGCAACTGTCGGCTCAGGGCCGTTGGTCAGCACAGGAGTCTCGCTTTCCGATCAATGTGTTGGAGCTGAGGGCGATCAGCCTCTGTCTCTCCCACTGGTCGGCAAGGCTGCGCGGCCTCCTGGTTCGGGTACAGTCGGACAACGCAACGGCGGTGGCGTACGTGAACCATCAAGGCGGAACAAGGAGCTTGGCAGCAGAGGCAGCCCACATTCTAAGTCGGGCAGAACTTCACATGCCAGCAATCTCCGCCATCTACATTCCGGGCGTAGAAAATTGAAAGGCGCCAAACGCTGGACCAGGGAGAATGGTCCCTGCAACCAGAGGTGTTTCGCCAGATTTGCGAAAGGTGGGGCACGCCAGATGTGGATCTCCTGGCATCCAGGTTCAATCACAAAGTGAAGACCTTCGTGTGCAGGTCAAGGGATCCATTGGCGGTAGCCACGGACTGCCTGGTGGCCCCATGGTCCCGATACAGGCTTCTGTATGCTTTTCCTCCTCTCAAACTTCTACCGCGGTTACTGCGCAGGATAGAAGTGGAGGGAATCCCGACAATCCTGGTGGCTCCGGATTGGCCTTGGCGTCCTTGGTACGCTGATGTGGTGTGGATGGTAACAGATGTTCCCTGGCGACTCCCACTTCGCGGAGATCTACTGTCGCAGGTTCCCATCTTGCACCCTGCTTTACCCTCGCTGGCTTTGACGGCATGGCTATTGAGACCCAGGTACTGAGGGATGGGGGGGTCTCTGAGTCAGTGATCCCCACCATGCTTAAGGCATGCAAGTGTACTTCGCGCAAGATCGATCATCGCACCTGGAAAGCCTATATTGCCTGGTGTGAGGCGGGGGGTTGGAACCCCCGTTCTTTTTCGGTATCTCGGGTGCTGGCCTTCTTTCAATAAAGCCTGGATCAAAAGTTGGCTTTGAGCACACTCAAAGGTCAGATTTCTGCTCTGGCGATTCTCTTCCAGCATCCTTTGGCGATGCATTCTTTGATCCGTACATTTGTACAGGGTGTACGTCATGTGGCTCCTTGGGTATGGTCGACCCTGGCACCGTGGGATCTGAACTTGGTACTTTCTGTGCTGCAGAAACCACCATATGAGCAGATCAGGGATATTCCCTTACAATTGCTGTCTCAGAAGGTCGCCTTCTTGGTGGCCATTACATCCGCTAGGCGGGTGTCTGAATTGGCGGCTTTGTCATGTAGGTCTCCTTATTTGGTCCTACATAAGGATAAGGCGGTGTTGCGTCCGTCTCCTTCGTTCCTACCATAGGTGGTTTCCTCTTTTCACATTAATGTCCTCCCTTCCTTGTGTCCGCGCCCGTCTCATCTTAAGGAGATTGCTCTGCATTCCTTGGATGTAGTGAGGGCCTTGCGGGTGTATTTGGCAGCTACGGCTCCTTTTCGGAGGTCGGATGCGCTGTTTGTGCTGACGGAAGGGCCGCGCAAAGGTTTGGCGGCTTTGTCGGCCATTGTATCATGTTGGATCAGACAGACTGTGACCCATGCGTATGCTGTTTGGGGCCAAGAACCCCCTTTTCCGGTCACGGCTCATTCCACCAAGGCGATTAGCACTTCCTGGGCTTTCAGACACCAAGCGTCGGTGTCTCAGGTGTGCAAGGCGGCTACTTGGGCCTCGGTGCACACTTTTGTTAAGTTTTACAAAGTTGATGTGTCAGCATCTGCGGATGCTGCTTTTGGCCGCAAAGTTTTGCAGGCGGCGGTGTATGTGCGGCTGGCACCTCCCGAGATCATTCTGTTGGGTGCAGTTATTGTTTACCCACCCCTCTTTGTTTGACACTGCTTTGGGACGTCCCCACGTGTCATGAATAAGAGGCTGCGTCTGTCAATGAATGTAAGAGAAAGTAGAATTTTTTGACTTACCGTAAAATCCTTTTCTCTGAGTTCATTGACAGACGCAGCACCCACCCCTCTGTGTTGTGTTTGTACGGCTTGTTACGAACTCATATGCTATGCAGGGCTGAGGGGTTATATGCTGAGTGAGGACGGCCCCTTGGGAGGGGCCAGCTTTGCTTTTCTGAACTTCGTTCTGCCTAGTCTACTCCTGGTTCAAAGGTGCATAAACCCCACTTGTCATGAGTAAGAAGTTGCGTCTGTCAATGAACTCAGAGAAAAGGATTTTACGGTAAGTCAAAAAATCCTATTTTTTTAGGGAGGGGTGGTTGCCCATTAGAAAACTCCAATTAATGGCTCTTCTAAGCCACCTGATAAAAGTTTAAAGGCCAATAACTACACGGTTGGTAAGTTGTTGCTATGGCAGTGAGCAATTGCATTAGCTTGCCGTTTATCCCAACTGCAAATGGCTAGAGCTCAGGTCACACTCAGGGTTGAATCAAAACCTAAGCTCTTTGCTAGTGGGAGATGATTATCGATCGTTGGTTGCTATGGCAGCAAGCAAATGGCCATCTCAGTTTGCAGTTACTGCAAATGAATTGGGTTCACCTCAATCCCATGATCATCTCAAACCTCATCCTGACCCAAGAACCTCTAGTCTACTATTTTGTTAGTACATACAGTGTGGAAATGACTCCCCTCACTGCCATAACACATAATGGAGATTAGGAGGGGGTGCTTAGTGGTTTCTGATCCCCGTACTACAATATATCCCCCTCAGGACAAGAAGGGAAATTTTCTGACTGACAACACTCAGTCATGTCTGTGTCACAGCAAATGCTATATGTGAAGACAACTTCTCTTCCATCAGAGCACCGGGAGTGTAGTGATTGCTGTACTCTTGGTATTCAGTAAAACTGTTAAGCTGGCTGTAGACGGTCTGAATCTCTGCCGGTTCAGCAGGAACCGGTTTAGATTTAAACCATGTGCAGGCAGGCTGAATGTACCCAAGTTGATTGATCGATCAATCGTACAACCAGCCTGCTGGATTTTACATGCGATTATTGCTAGGGGCTGTTATAGCCATTAGCAATAATCACTGTGTTCTCCTGGCGGGAATGGCTTCCCCCGCTCCTCTGCTGGGAGAACAATGAGTCAGCGGGAGGGATTCCCCTGTCAAAACTGCCTGCGGTTGGAGGAATAGAATTTGCTCCGTCTATGGCCGGCCTTAGTTATAACAGAGAAGTCCACTAGGTGGCATGCATCCCATTGGACTTCGTGCTTTACAAAGTGGTTGAAATCTTGGAGCTCAGCATTAATGAGTGTCAGATAATTTCAATTTCTTTTCTGCTTTCAGTCATGGCATCTGCTGATCTGAAGGAGGAGCTGGAATGTTCCATCTGTCTGAACATTTATAAAGATCCTGTAACCCTGATCTGTGGACACAACTTCTGCCAGGACTGTATTGGTCGCGTGTTGGATTCACAAGAGAGGTCTGGAGGTTATTTCTGTCCTGATTGTAGAGAAGATTTCCAGGATCGTCCTGCTCTGCGGAGGAACATAACACTGCGTAACATAGTGGATAATCTTCTGTCTGCTCAACCAAATCAGGAGTCGTCCGGGGTCTTCTGTACTTACTGTATTCACACTCCTGTACCTGCTGTAAAATCATGTCTGCTATGTGAAGCTTCTCTGTGTGGCAATCACCTGAGAGTCCACAGCAAGTCACCAGACCACATCTTATGTGACCCCACCACTTCCCTGGAGAACAGGAAATGCTCATCACCAGAACACGTCTTATGTGACCCCAAAACTTCCCTGGAGAACAGGAAATGCTCAGTCCATAAGAAGATCCTGGAGTATTACTGCACTGAGGACTCCTCCTGTATCTGTGTGTCCTGCAGGCTGGATGGAGAACATCGGGGACATCAGGTGAAGACTCTGGATGAGGCCTCTGAGATGAAGAAGAAGAAACTGAGAAAGGTTCTGCAGAAACTGATTACAAAGAGAGAGGAGACTGAGAAAAGAATCCAGAGTCTGCAGGAACACAGGGGGAACGCACAAGGAAAAGCAGATGATGATACACAGAGAGTCACTGCCCTATTCGGAGACCTGGAGAAGAGAGTCCTGACGGAGATCTCTGGGAACGCAGATCGGGTCTCTCTGTCACTGTCTGATCTGATGCAACAGCTGGAAATAAAGAAGGATGAGCTGTACAGTAAGGTGTGTTACATCGAGGAGCTGTGTAACATGACGGATCAACTGACTGTCCTACAGGAATCAGACACAGGTGACTTGTGTGATACTGAGGATGGAGATGATGAGGACAGAGAGAGACGTGAGAAACTCCTCCATCATGGAGGGGATCTGGATGTGGCGGGGATCTCACACACATTACACACAGGTTTATCTGATATATCTGGGGGAAATGTACAGAAATGTCCAGAAACACATGTCTACCCACATTCTAGTACAAAGGAAATATTTCCCTTCATTACTAAACAATCCACTGTGCAACTCTCACACCGCCAGGCTGGGGGACCAAATATTGGGGCTGTAAAGAAAACATCAGGGGTGTCAGGGTTTGCAGACATATTACTGGATGTAAGTACAGCTGATCGTCATCTACATATATCAGATGACAGGAAAACTATGTACAGGACAACATACCGGAACTTTCCAGACACACCAGAGAGATTTCGGTGTTCTCAGGTGATGAGCATTCAGAGTTTCTCCTCAGGGAGACATTACTGGGAAGTGGATGTCTGGGAGTCACCAATCTGGAGAATAGGGATGTGTTACCCCAGTATAGACAGGAGAGGAGTTCAGTCAGGGATTGGATATAATAAGAAGTCCTGGTGTTTGGAGAGGAGGAGTTTCAATCAATGCGCTGTGATGCATGACAGTAATCAGGTCCCATTACCCGGCGGTGTCCTTAGTAACAGGGTCAGGATAGATCTGGATTATGAGGCTGGGCGGATCTCCTTTTACGATCTGTGTAACCCAATCCGACATCTCTACACCTTCACCACCACCTTCACTGAGCCCCTCCATGCTGTGTTCCGTATAGGGAAGGATTCCAGTATTAAGATATCTGGGAGGGAACCAGCATTGGGAAAACTGCACAGAGACTGGTGAGATCACAGAGGGGAGAATCTGATTGGTGCAATACCCAGCCAATAGGAGAAACCAGTGGACAAAAACCAACATTACTGATTTATTTATAAAGCTGCAAGCCTCGAGGCCGTCATCTTCATCCTAAACCTCACTTCACTACCTAGTGTGTCACTGACCAGGAACAAGCATGCAGGAGGTCAGATTATTTCACTGGCTGCATGCTTGTCCTGGAAACCCATGATATGTATGTGAGCCACTCAGGCTGCTAAGAAGTGTAGTCCTGTGCCTGCCGCTGTTAGTGCTGGCTGAAAAGGGGCCCACCCACACTGCAAACAATGACAGATAAGAGCAGAATATCCCAGGAGCCGCACATCACAAGACCTGCTGTGTGTAGACAAGTAGCAGTTTCAGCATGGACCCCTGCCAAGGCCACGCCCCTAATGTGTTTCACTCTGCCCATGAGTAAGCTCCATTGGGCGGAGTGAAACACATTGGGGGCGTTGCCTGGTGGGGGGTCCAGGCCAAGACTGCCACATATCTATACACAGCAGGTCTTGTTCTGATGTGCGGCTCCTGAGTTCGGCTGCATGCTTGTTCTGGGTCAGTGAAACGTGGGGTAGTTTAGTAAGAATTGGGATTAGTTCGGGATCCTGCACCTTTACAATGTATCTATAGTTAACATATGTTTTTTTAGTTGTAGATCAAGTGAAGATGTATTAGAACTAGACATGTGCAATTCGTTTCATTCTGAATTTGTTTTTTAACAAATTTTTCGAAATTCGGGAGTTCATTTTTTCAAATTCTAAAATTTGGTAATCTGAAAATCGGAAAATCCGAAATCTGAAAATTTGAAAATCAGACATAACTAATAATAACTTAACTTCTGTTAAAAAAAAAATAAATAAATAACTTAACTATTTTACTATTAAATTATAGGTATTGGAATTTCTTTGAAAATTTGGCTGTTAGTGATACATTTCAGATTTAAGTTCACTAACAGCCACATTTGAAAGGAAATTCCAATACCTATAATTTAATAGTTTTTAGTTATTATTTCCAATTTTTTTTTCTTATTTTCAAATTTCCGACTTTTAGAATTTTCAGGTCTTTTTTTCTTCCAACTTTTCGAATTTCGACATTTACGAATTTGCAAATTCCCATAAAAAAAACAAACACATTTTATGCCCGTGCACATGTCTAATTAGAACCCTTTTTGTTTTTATTGCTATCCGGGCTGTCAGAAATTTTGGTCAATTTTCTGTCCTGACAACAATTTACCAGACAGGAAGTGAGGGGAACTCTGACAGAAACACAGATGGACAAACAGACAGAGAGAAAAATGATTTTCTTTAATAGAATAGGGGAAGGCTAGAACCTTTCTCAGATTTGCATTTCTGTATCATTGTTTAAGATTTTACTTCAGTTCCTGTCTGAACTACTTTCTGTTATAAAACATATCTAGTAAAATAAAATGTATTGTCTTTATAAATTTAGGCCAAAATGTATTCTGCTACATGGCTTTGTTAATTAAAAAAAAATAAAATCCTATTAAGTGTACATTAATTGTTTTGTGTGAGAGTTATAGAGTCTACAATCTATGGTACAGTATATTTGAAAATCGATCAATCCTGATGTACTGGCGGCCAATCTCATTTCTTGAGGCCCTTAAATGCCAGGAGAATACAAATACCCCCCAAATGACCCCATTTTGGAAAGTAGACAGTCTGAGGTGTTTAGTAAGAGGCATGGCAATTATTTTTTTGTCACATTTTTTTGGAAAATTAAGAAATTATTAAAAATGTGGGGTTTTTTTCACTGTCCCCAGCGCAATACAGTGTCCTAATATAATTGGTGTGGTGGTAATCAGGGACACTGACTGGCGACAGTATGTAAAAAAAACTAAAATGAATATTTTTTTATTCATTTTTTAAAAATTTTTTTCTTCTATTACTATTTTGTTAATTTTTTTTACATATTTTCATCAGAGTAGTTCAGTGTCCCCATAGTAGCACTGTACTTCTCAGCGGTGATTGGATTGATTGTTATTACAATGATGTTCATGGTAACAGCAATGTTTTCAACCCATTTTCATGAAGAGTTACAATCATGACAGCTGTGATTACTAGTGGTCTGTGATTGGTTATGGCTAATCACATGGTACAGGGTGCTGCGATTAGCCCAATATTACTGCTCACTTAAAACTTTTTTTTCATTGATACATGTCCCCCCATGGCAGTACCCGGACCCCTATAACCATTGTATGCCCAATTACTTGCATATAAGCCTTCAAAATGGGCACTTTTGATTTTTACAGTTCAGGTCACAAAGACTTCAGGGGGGTTTGTTATTGGATTCCGAACTTATGCAATGTTCAAAAGTTCTGGTGCGAACTGAATAGGGGGTCATTTGGCGCATCCCTACTGCTCACTGATCCCATCCCCCAATACCTCTCCCCATCATCTCATTACATTGTGTCCAGCAGCTCCAACAATGTGGGATACTATTGGTGATCTCATCCCTTTGGTACCATCTGTGACGAACGCGGGCATCAGATCACTGCTCTCCTCACTAACTCGTGAAAGAGGGCCACCCAATCTCACACCACGCTTGTCACTAACACAGCAATGCCACTCTCAGCTGCATCCAGCACAAAGATTTTCCAGCTTGCAGGACCACAATCTATTTGCCAGCAGCCTGCGAGCGATTGTTACCGGGCTAATTTAAGCAGTTAACCCTTTCACTGCCACCACCTTTTCTTTTGGGACCGAGCAAGAAGAACTCGAGGTATTAGCAATACCAATTATGATTTTAGAATAATCGCCTGTAACACACACTATCACCACAGACAAAAATATTCAGATGATTTATCCAAAACAGTAGCACTCTTCAAAGGAACAGGTTCATTATAGCTGGTCAAAATTGGTGCAGATAAAATATTTACAGAAAAATGGTGTTACAAAGCAATAAAGACATAATATACAGCAGCAGAGATAAGGCATAATTGAAGGGGAGAAAGATACTTGCAGTTAGTGTCCGTGATTGACCAGAGATTTGCTGATGAGTCCACAGGTTCTCAGATGTTTGTTCTTTGATGGTAAAGTGAGAACTGCCCTGTCTCTTCCCTTTTTCTCTGGAAGCAAAGGGGTGGGGCCACATGCCCCTGACCACTCACATGGGTAAGGAGGGCCCGTGGGCTGTCCGGGACGGACCGTGGAATACCAACCCTCCTTGATCAGCAATTTTCTGTATCAATATCATATCTTGGAATATGATCACGGTGTCGATCCAAAACTAAGGAATTCTACCTCAGTATAAAAGTTGCATTAATGTAAGTCCAAACTTGACAGGTTGTCAATATTCAATCACTCTGGGAGGGAAAGAAACTACCAGTGGTTCCCTATATGATCAGGTCCATGGATGTTTAGACTCAATTTGTTCAGTGTAAGATTCTGCATTCAACTAGGTACTTTTTATTAAGATGTCACGTTCCTGTCTGGAGTTATGAAACATGGGTGAATTCCTAGGTTTTGAATTGATTAGGGGTCTCTGAAAAGGTCACATCTGCCTGAATGCCTCTTTTTTACGACACTCGTTATCTCAAGGCATCCTGCTCTATCTTCTTAATGGATCTGGTTTATTTATGATCAGGCCTGTCAAACAACCCCAGACCCCCTTGGGGACTTGTAAAAATGAGCCAGGAATTCCTGTCCTGAAGGCAGGGGGTGGGGGGAAGAGTGAGATTCTGGCAGTGTGTTTCATGTCTCCAGCCTGTGATATCATTACACCATCCATTGTTCCCTTATAATGTAATAATTGAACAGGATAGAAAGAATGAAAGATAAACCCTCATTAGTGTTGGTGTCAGATATCCATCGGTGTCAGGGATTCCTCCGTCACCGATCACCAATGGAGTGAAATAACATGATACAGACAATGGAAGTTTAGTCTTCCTGGTCTCACTCAGGATGTTTCACTGCCATGTTTAATGACCCCAGCTAATGCTATATTAAAGCGTATCTATGGGCACAATTTTAAATCATATCTTCATTTCCATATTGTATTCGAATTAGGGTTGCACCAATACCAAGCATTTGCACAAGTAATTGTATTCTTGCAAATGCTTCCCATGCCTAATCCGATACCTGTGTCCTCAGCGGAGGGGAGAAGGGGACAGCCTCACAGATGATCGGTGCAGGCAGTTACAGGCACCAATCTCCCTGTATACCTTTCAATAAAGCAGGTACCGTCAGTGGGAGGGAGAGGAGGACAAGCAGCTATACAGGGAGATCGGTGTCTGTAGCTGTCCCCTGGGTCCCCATTTGGCTCCCTAGGTCCTCCTCCAGGTCCCCATCAAACTCCCCAGGTCCTCCTCCGGGTCCCCATCCGGCTCCCCAGGCCTTCCTCCGGGTTCCCATTCAGCTCCCTGGGTCCTCCTCCGGGTCCACATCCAGCTCCCCGGGTCCTCCTCTGGGTCCCCATCCAGCTCCCTAGGTTCCAATCAGGCTCCCCAGGTCCTGCTCTGGTCCCCCTCTGTGCTCTGCCCCCCCCCCCTCGTCTTTGATCTATCAGGATGGAGAGCTGAGGAAGGAGCCAGTAAACATGTCATTTACCAGCTCCTTCCTTTTCCGAATGTACAGAATCGGTGATCACTGACTGTCCATTCATAACTGAGCATAGTAAATTGTGATTACGATGCTTCAGTTTATGAATGGACAGGAGCCGCTGACTCCTGTCCATTCATCTTCAGTGCAGCTGAGGCTGCAGAGAAAGTGGGGAATCTTTGTCCTCAGTCCCTTTCCCTGTCTCAAAGGGAAGATGCCAGGGGTCCGTTTACAACCCTGATATCTCACCAAAGCCCCCCCCCAACAGGGCTTATAAAAAAAATATTTAAAAGGTTAAATTGTAAAAAATAAAATAAAAAAACACTGACACCGTCCCCTCCTCTCCCTAAAAAAAAAAAAAAAAAAAAAAAAAGCATTGTAAAAATAAAATAACAAGAAAATATTATAAATTGTAAACATGAATATAAAGAAAAATTGTAAAAAAATAAAACACTACTGACACAGTCCGCGCCTCATCAGTGCTGCATATTAGTGCCACTGTCACATGACATAAAAAAAAAAGGTATCGGCGAGTACTTGAAAAAAGTATCGGTAATTGTACTCGGTCTTAAAAAAGTGGTATTGGTGCCACCCTAATTTGAATTATTTCTAGCCCACTCCTATCAATCTGAACCATTGTGTGGTTTGTAAACTCTGTGAAGATCGCACACATTTCCATCCTGGAATTCTGTAACACGGAGTCACTGTGCCCCTGCTGTGTCACCCATTTCGCAGAGCCCACCTTCTGATCTACAGAGGAGGAGTTTCAAGAGATAGAGTCAGTACAGAAATCACTTCATGCGGGCGGCAAGCTACTATGGGATATGTAGTCCTTAGAAATTGAAAGTAAACAGCAGAGGAGAAGCTGCAAAGCATGCTGAGAATCCAGGAAATTGTGGAAAGAGACGGCCAGCAGACTTGCAGAACTCACAACATGAAAGGAAAATGTAAGTTTATATTGATTTGTATAATATCACTATTGATTGGGTTATTACAATGTTGACGTTATAAAATAAAGGTATATGCTGTGACCAGAGATCTCCTTTTATGTTAGATAGTTTGTACCGTCACACACTACACACCTCGGGGCACATGTCCACCGTCTTTTGATACGATCTACAGAGAGATATAGAATGTATACATGAGTCATATAGGAGATCTATAAAGCAGGACGCTTGGCTACTGATTGCAGTATATGACTATCCTCATCTACATATAAAAATTGATTTTTTGTATAACTTACCGTAAAATCCTTTTCTCTGAGTTCGCTGACAGATGCAGCATTCTTATGACACATTGGGTTATGCTTATCCTACTAGGAGTAGACTAGGCAAAAACAAACAAAAGCGTAGGTTGGCCCCTCCCAGGGGGCCGTCCTCACCTCAGCATATAATCCCCCTGCCCTGTACAGCACACCAGTTCGTAACAAGCCGTACAAAACCAACTCAGAGGGGTGGGTGCTGCGTCTGTCAGTGAACTCAGAGAAAAGGATTTTACGGTAAGTTATACAAAAATCCATTTTTCTCTTCCGTTCACTGACAGATGCAGCCTTCTTATGACACATGGGGACATCCCAAAGCTGTGCCAATCTATAGGGGTGGGAAAACCATAACAACTGTATCCAACAGAAAAGACGCCCTCTCAAGCGGCGCTAACCGCGCCTATACTGCCGCTTGTAATACCTTGCGACCAAAAGCAACATCTGAGGATGCTAAAACATCAACCTTGTAAAACTTAGTAAATGTGTGCACTGAGGCCCAAGTAGCTGCCTTGCACACCTGGGACACCGAAGCTTGGTGTCTAAATGCCCAGGAAGTACTAACTGCCCTGGTGGAGTGCGCCGTGACTGGAAACGGGGGAACCTTGCCCCGAATCTCATACGCATGAGTCACGGTCCTCCGTATCCAACATGATACCGTAGCCGCCGAGGCCGCCAAACCTTTGCGCGATCCTTCTGTCAGTAAAAATAAAGAATCAGACTTCCTAAAAGAAGCCGTAGAACTTAAATATACCCGCAAAGCCCTCACCACATCCAAAGAATGACCTCCTTAGGATGTGACGGGGGCGGGCATAATGAGGGAAGAACAATATCCTCATTTAAATGAAAAGAAGAAACCACCTTCGGGAGAAATGAAGGTGGAGGCCGCAGAACTGCCTTGTCCTTATGGAGAACCAAGTAGGGTGACCTGCAGGATAGAGCTGCCAGCTCCGACACCCGCCTGGCGGATGTGATAGCCACCAGAAAAGCCACCTTCTGCGACAATAAGCATAAGGGAATGTCCCTGATCTTTTCATATGGCGGTTTCTGTAACACAGAAAGCACCAGATTCAAATCCCACGGTGCCAAGGGCAACCGTATCTGAGGGACCACATGACGTACTCCTTGTACAAATGTACGGATCAATGAGTGAGACGCCAAGGGTCGTTGAAAAAGAACCGCCAGGGCCGAAATCTGCCCTTTAAGTGTACTAAACGCCAGGTTCTTGTCCAGTCCTTACTGCAAAAATGACAGTACTCTGGATACTCTATAAGAGCGGGGATTCCATCCCCCCCGCCTCGCACCAGGTAATATAGGCCTTCCAGGTCCTATGATAGATCTTACGTGAGGTACTCTTATGTGCTTTTACCATAGTAGGGATTACGAAGTCCGAGACGCCCCATCCCTCAATACCTGGGCTTCAATAGCCAAGCCGTCAAAGCCAGTGAGGGTAAAGCAGGGTGCAAGATGGGCCCCTGAGACAGTAGGTCCTCGCGAAGTGGAAGACGCCATGGAACATCTGCCACCATCCGTACTACGTCAGCGTACCACGGACACCGCGGCCAATCCGGAGCCACCAGGATTGTCATGATTCCCTCTGCTTCTATCCTGCGCAAAACACGTGGTAGAATCTTCAGAGGAGGAAAGATGTACAGTAGCCGATACCGACCCCAGGGCGTTACCAGTGCGTCCGAGGCGGCCGCCAATTATCCTTTGTTCTGCACACAAAGGCCTGTACCTTGTGATTGTACCTGGAGGCCATAAGGTCCACCTCTGGTGTGCCCCATTTGCATCAAATCTGGTGGAACACCTCTGGATGTAGGGACCACTCCCCCTGATCCAGAGTCTGGCGGCTGAGAAAGTCCGCCTGCCAATTTTCTACGCCCGGGATGTAGATTGCAGAGAGAGCCGGCACGTGAAGCTCTGCCCACCGAAGGATCAGAGCCGCCTCCGCGGCTGCTGCTGCGCTTCTTGTTCCTCCCTGATGGTTCACATATGCCACCGCCGTGGCATTGTCCGACTGGACCCAAACAGGGCGGCCTCGCAGCCTTCCTGTCCAATGAGACAGGCAAAGCCTGATCGCTCTCAGTTCCAGTACATTTATCTGAAGACGAGCTTCCCGTACTGACCAATGACCCTGGACGGAGGATTGTCCCAGGACTCCTCCCCACCCTGACAGGCTGGCATCCGTTGTCACTATCGACCAATTGAGGGGAGGAAAACTCTTCCCCAACCTTATGGCCGGAGCCCGAATCCACCAAATCAGAGACCCTCGAGACTGATGATCCAACCTTATCCGTCTGTCTAGGGATAGGGGAGACTTGTCCCACTGAGACAGAATTGTCTTCTGTAGGAGTTGGATATGACTCATAAGGCACCGCTTCGAACGTCGACACCATGAGACCCAACACTCGCATACAGAACCGTAAGGAGAACCACTGGCGTGACAACAGGGTTCGCACTGCTGCCTGAAGAGTCAGTAGCTTGCCCGGTGTTAGAAACACCCTTGCCTGTACCGTGTCCAGAATCAGACCCAGGTACTCCAGCCTGTAAGTCGGAGTCAATGATGACTTTTGTAGGTTGATCAGCCAACCGAACTCCTCTAACGTGGCTACCGTGATTGTCACGTTCTCCTCCAGAGCTGTAGCCGACTCTGCCCTCAGCAGTAAATCGTCGAGGTACGCTACCACCGCGATACCTCTTTGTCCCAGTAATGCCAGCATCGGGGCCACCACCTTGGTGAATACCCGAGGAGACGAGGCCAACCCGAAGGGAAGTGCCACAAACTGGTAATGCAGATCTCCCACTGCGAAACGCAGAAAACGCTGATGACTGAGACAAATCGGAACGTGGAGATATGCATCCTTGATATCCAAGGACGCCAGAAATTCCCCTTGGCGCAGGGCGACCACGACCGAGCGGATGGATTCCATCCTGAACCTCTTTGTCTCCACAAAGCGATTCAATGCTCTTAGATCCAAAACTGGTCTGACCCCGCCCTTCTTGGGTACCACAAAAAGGTTTGAATAAAATCCGTGAAATATCTCCATCCTGGGTACCGGTATGATCACCCCCTGTTCGGCGAGAGCTCGGACAGCGCCTAGAAGTGCCTGGTGGCGTTCCTGCGTGAGCCTCAGGTTTGAGGGGAAGAATCTTTCTGGGGGCAGAGAGCTGAATTCTATCCTGTACCCAGAAGACACCACCTCCAGGACCCACCGATCGGTGATGCGGGCAGCCCATCTGTCTGCCAACCCCAGTAACCGGCCCCCCACCCATGCGGAGGCGGATTTATCCTTCGCTTTTTCGGACTTATGCTGCCAGGGCCTCTTACTGTGCCCTGCGAAAACTTTTCCGGTCTTGCAGCTTTTACCTGCTGAGCCGGATGCCCGAAAAAAACTTCTTCTGACCTGACGCGACAGGCCCCTGTCTGCGCCGCAACTCACGCCGTTTAGGCTCCGGGAGAAAAGTACTTTTACCTCCCGTGAAATCCTTAATGATTTCATCCAACCGTGGGCCAAACAGACGCTCTCCCTGAAAGGGAAGGTCTGCCAGTGCTTTCTTTGAAGCCTGGTCTCCCGACCAAGATCGGAGCCATAGCACCCCTCTGATAACAATTGAAAAAACAGACATCTTTGACAATATAGGAAGGAGGTCCAAAGCAGCATGACATATGTAGCGGAGTCCCTCTTCCAAATGTTGTGCCCGCTGTACCTCAGCCTGTGCACAATCACAAGTCAAATTAGTGCATAGAGCAGTAGCATGCTCCCGCAAAGACTGTGCCGCCATGGCAGTTGCTAGCGCCGGCCACATGGCTGACCCAGCCAACAAGAACAGTGCTTTAGGCACTGTCTCTGTGCGGCGATCGGCCGCTTCCTTAAAGGATGGCGACCCCTCCAAGGGAATGGTGGTTGCTTTATTCACCCGAGCCACGGCAGGGTCCACCACCGGGGAGGCCCATCTCTTAGTAAAGCTCTCCTCAAAGGGGTAGCGCACCGCAAAGTTTTTAGGCAAAGCAAAGGAACTTGGTGGCCTACGCCACTCCTTAAACACCGCCTGCTCAAATACTTGGTCATAAGGGTAAGCCCTAGGGGCCCTAGGCGGTTTAAGTGGGCCACAAACATAGGCGGACTCATGCGACTCCCCAGCTGGATCAAGACGCATGGAATTGCGGATATCAGTGATTAGTGCTTCCACTATCGCTTTATCACGCGAAGACAGTTTCTTGACTCTCCTCATGCTCTGAGGGTGGTTCACCCTCTGAAAGATCCACAGGTGTGACCATTGAGGCGCTTTCCAGATCCGAATCCTCCCCCGAGGAAAGAGGGGGGTGGGCGTTTCTGAGGAACCCTCGGAACGGGTATCTCCGCCCGGGGAAAGAACTCCCCAAACACCGCCCTCAGCTGTTCCAAAGACACTAGTGTTCCTGGGGTGGATTGTAGATCCGCAGGTACTCCTGCCATAGTATTGCCGGCCTCTGACATTACAGCCTTCCGGCACTCCCACTGTGTAACCACCACCTCTGCTCCACCAATCAACCAGGGAGACCCGGGAGGATTGCCCACACTGCTACCAGCACCCAGGAAGGACCAGCTATACTTGCTGTTTAGATGCCTCAGCACTCCGACCGGAAGAGCAATGCCCACAAACTACTGCACGCCAGGAGCCTGCTGCTGTGTGTCAGCCACGCTGTACAAGCGAAAACCGGAAGCCCACTTCCGTTTTTTTTAAACACTTCCTGTACCAGGACTGCACTTCCTTGAGCTACCACTGGGGGCCGCCAGACCGCAGGCTGAAAACCGCATGGTTTCACAAACAATGGACGCTGCCATTACACCCGTGTGGTCGGCCACGAATGAGCGGTGCTCCATCTTTCAATGGCGGTGACCCGCCGAACACAGCGCTCTGGGCGGTCGGTGCAGAGTCGAACGGTCAGTGCAACAGTGCTGTACTGCGGAATAGGGGGAGTGGGAGGGGGAGGGGGGGGGCGGAGCATTAACCTCACAAGGCTATTACCCAAAATGTCCCTCTAATGGGCCCCCACCGGCCGGCTTACCACCAGAGCTGCCCAGACGCCCACTCTCCACGCCCTAAGGCAGCAGAGGGGTCCACTCACCAATCCTTGACGGGCGCAGCGGTAGCCACCGGAGCAGACCTACCATCCCCTAGGGAAGGCATGCTGCAAGCCAGGCCCCTGGACAGGCGTACCTAGTCACTGGGCTCTAGTGGGTTTTAGCCACTGGCCGCCCGCACAGAACGGGCGCTATGCGGTGGGCACCCCGAAGAGCGTTCGCATAGTGTCGGCCGGACTGGGGAAAGATTTGGATTCGAGATATCCTCTATACCACCAGCCAGCTTCTTGATAGCAGTCTTCATCAGATGAATCTTCAGGAGACCGCAGATCCCAAAGGGAACCAGGTCTACTCCTTGCACTAGGCAAATAAAAACTGGTGTGCTGTACAGGGCAGGGGGATTATATGCTGAGGTGAGGACGGCCCCCTGGGAGGGGCCAACCTACGCTTTTGTTTGTTTTTGCCTAGTCTACTCCTAGTAGGATGAGCATAACCCCCATGTGTCATAAGAAGGCTGCGTCTGTCAGTGAACGGAAGAGAAAATGATATACTGCTCTGCTGTGTGTTCCCACCCTCTGTCTTGAGGATTAACCAATCACAGAGCTGGAGCAGGTGACACACTGACCAACAGTAGTCATTAAAATGAACCTGTCAGAAGAGAAATGTGGGAGAGTTGGCGTTGAAGAGCAGATGCCATGACCCTGGACTCACCATATAGTGAGTCTTGGAAGTGGAAGAAGCATGCAGGCAGTGAAGTCTGAGCTCCCATAGTGCACCCTGGTTCCGGGTCAATAAGTCAGTATGTAGTGAGGTCAGGATTACCAAGACAGTCCTGTATCATTAGGACATTAATGGCAGGTGCCGTATCCCGCACTGGTCCTCTTCTGGCCAATCACATCTAGAAATTAAAGTTACTGCTTTTCCTTCTGTAATGGAAGTCACTTTCTTTATAAACATATCTGTGTAGGTGGAGGAGCCTTTATGGAGGTCCTAATACAAAGAAGCCAGAAGTCCCTCGCATGTGACTTCTCAGAGGTGAGAACAGAATACAGACAATTCAGGTTCTTCAATATAATGAGCTTCCTAAGTCATGTCTGTCCTCAGATTCAAAGCTGCACTGATATCCCCCTATGGAGACCATTATGGATGGAGGAGAACATCCATCACTTCCATAATGACTACCTCAGAAGACTGTTATAGAAATAAAACACCCAGCAACCACATTTTGGCCCCTATGGAGATTGTTATGGACTAAGAACATCCAGCACCTCCATAATGACCCCCTATGGAGACAATTATAGATAAAGAACATCCAACACCCCAATAATAACTACCGTGAAAGACTGCTATAGAAATAAAATGCCCAGCACCCACTTTTTTGCCCCTATGAACATTGTAAGGACTAAGAACATCCAGCACCCCCATAATGACCCTCTATGGAGACTGTTATAGACTGAAAACATCCAAAATCCCCATAATGATCCCCTGTGGAGACTGTTATAGACTGAGAACAGCCAAAATCCCCATAATGATCCCATGTGGAGACTGCTATAGACTGAGAACATCCAGCATCCCCACAATGACCACCTATGGAGATTGTTCTAGACTGAGAACATCCAGCACCCCCATAATGACCCCCCATGGAGATTGTTATAGATGGAGAACATCCAGCACCACCATAATGATCCCCTATGGAGATTGTTATAGACTGAGAACATCCACAATCCCCATAATGACTCTCTATGGAGACTGTTATAGACTGAGAAGATCCAGCATCCCCATAATGATCCTCTATGGAGATTGTTATAGATGGAGAACACCCAGCACCCCCATAATGATCCCCTATGGAGATTGTTACAGATGGAGAACATCCAGCACCCCATATTGATCCCCGATGGAGGCAATTATAGATGAACATCCAGCACCCCAATAATAACTACCTTGAAAGACTGCTATAGAAATAAAATGCCCAGCACCCACTTTTTGGCCCCTATGGACATTGTAAGGACTAAGAATATCCAGCACCCCCATAATGATCCCCTATGGAGATTGTTATAGACTGAGAACATCCAGCACCCCCCATAATGACCCTGTTTGGAGACTGTTATAGACTGAGAACATCCAAAATCCCCATAATGATCCCCTGTGGAGACTTATAGACTGAGAACATCCAAAATCCCCATAATGATCCCCTGTGGAGACTGTTATAGACTGAGAACATCCAGCATCCCCACAATGACCACCTATGGAGATTGTTCTAGACTGAGAATATCCAGCACCCCCATAATGACCCCCCCCCCCCCCATGGA
>BLSH010060272.1:255478-267682 GCA_018402905.1 Glandirana rugosa
CACAGTCAACCCTACTCCTACTGTCCCCCATCCCACAATCGTTCGACCGTCACTCCACGGTCCACCCTACTCCTACTGTCCCCAATCCCACAACACTGCCAGCTTGCTAACACCCTACCCCCTGTCATCCTCATCCCAACTGACACTGCATTGCTAGCTTAGTAACACACTTCCCCCTGTCATTCTTATCCCACCTGGCACCTCACTGTAGCTTGCTATCACCCTACCCCCTGTCATCCTCATCCCACCTAACATCCCACTGCCAGCTTGCTAACACCCTACCCCTTGTCACCCTCATCCCACCTGGCATCTGACTGCTAGCTTGCTATCACCCTACCGCTTGTCATCCTCATTACACCTGGCACCCCACTGCCAGATTGCTAACAGCCTACTTCCTGTTATCCTCATCCCACCTAACACCCCAAAACAATCTTGCTACCACCCTACCTTCTGTCATCCTCACCCACCTTGCGCCCCATTGCCAGCTTGCTAACACCCTACCCCCTGTCATTCTCATCCCACCTATCACCCCCCCAGCGAGTGCTTGCTAACTGTGTAGGGGAGGTGCTTTAATTGTGGGAAGACAGAGATCCATGTTCCTGCTTAGCAGAAACACAGAATTTCTGGCTTCCCTACTAAGAGACAGCCATCCTACCTCTGTTGGGAACGATCGTCGGGTACCGTCAGTCAATGGATCCACCGGACTCACTGATTGGCTCCTGCTGTGTCTAATCACAGCAAGAGCGGGTAGGCAGCGCACATGCGCACCGCAGTCCGGGTAATGTAAAATCGCGTACCTGAGGTGTTGTGTTCTAATAGGGGGCGCCCTCCCTGCCAGAACACTGGATGAGCAATTTTGGGGTGGAGGAACTTGACTGACAGAGTCCTGACCTCAACCCCATAGAACACCTTTGGGGTGAATTAGAGCCGAGACTGTGAGCCAGGCTTTCTCATCCAACATCAGTGTCTGACCTCACAAATGCTCTTCTGGAAGAACGGTCAAACATTCCCATAGACACTCCTAAACCTTGTGGACAGCCTTCCCAGAAGAGTTGGAGCTGTTATAGCTGCAAAGGGTGGGCCAACTCAATATTGAACCCTACGGACTAAGACTGGGACGCCATTATAGTTCATGTGCGTGTAAGGCCAGGTGTCCCAAAACTTTTGACAAGATATGGTGTGATACCATTGTCTCTACAACTACTAAGACACGTCATCAACTCCCCGCTTGTCAATTACTTCTATCTACAGTCAGGTCCATAAATATTGGGACATCGACACAATTCTAATCTTTTTGGCTCTATACACCACCACAATGGATTTGAAATGAAATGAACAAGACGTGCTTTAACTGCCGACTTTCAGCTTTAATTTGAGGGTATTTACATCCAAATCAGGGAAACAAAAGCCAAATAAACCCCCTATATGGGACTATAATAGGCAGCAAATCACCACAATAATTAGTAAAAAAAAGACTACATTTGATTATGTAGTAATAAATTTTGATTAAAAAGCAAAGAAGGGTTCACCCCTTGCTATAGGTAAATACAAGAAAATGGTACATGCAATCAAAATACATAACAATTATAAGTCAAAAATTAATGAGACAGACTACACAGTCCACCACAGGTGTTTGCTGTGGGAATAATTGTACATATCTTATATGGAAAAAAGATCCGTTGCCCGAAGATGGAGAATGAGGTGGAAATTCGGTGCCCAACATTCGACGTTTCGGGTCCGGTTAAGGCCCTTCATCAGGGGGTATATCAACGGAACAAGACACAATGTTTGCTGTTTTTTTCTTTTTACTCTGTTATGTATCTCAGCCGCATGTATCCAGTGAGGAAAAAACGTCACATTACCAAGTATTGTGGTGCAATCGTAGTTCAGTGATGTAATAGAATGATATCCCCAAAGGGGGATCGTGAAACTTCCTCACTGAAATCAGGTGAACGGTGTGCCTCCCACTTTTTAAGGAACCAAAAGTAACAGGACAACTGGCTGCTCAGCTGTTCCATGGCCAGGTGTGTGTTATTCCCTCATTACCCCATTTGCAAGGAGCAGATAAAAGGTCCAGAGTTCATTTCAAGTGTGCTATTTGCATTTGGAATCTGTTGCTGTCAACTCTCAATATGAGATCCAAAGAGCTGTCACTATCAGTGAAGCAAGCCATCATTAGGCTGAAAAAAAAAACAAAACAAACCCATCAGAGAGATAGCAAAAACATTAAGTGTGGCCAAATCAACTGGAACATCCTTAAAAAGAAAGAACGCAATGGTGAGCTCAGCAACACCAAAAGACCCGGAAGACTGCGGAAAACAACTGTGGTGTATGACCGAATAATTCTTTCCCTAGTGAAGAAAACACCCTTCAAAACAGTTGGCCAGATCAAGAACACTCTCCGGGAGGTAGGTGTATGTGTGTCAAAGTCAACAATCAAGACTTCACCAGAGTGAATACAGAGGGTCCACCACAAGATGTAAACCATTGGTGAGCCTCAAAAACAGGAAGGCCAGATTAGAGTTTGCCAAACAACATCTAAAAAAGCCTTCACAGTTCTGGAACAACGTCCTATGGACAGATGAGACCAAGATCAACTTGTACCAGAGTGATGGGAAGAGAAGAGTATGGAGAAGGAAAGGAACTGCTCATGATCCAAAGCATACCACCTCATCAGTGAAGCATGGTGGTGGTAGTGTCATGGCGTGGGCATGTATGGCTGCCAATGGAACTGCTTCTCTTGTATTTATTGATGATGTGACTGCTGACAAAAGCAGCAGGATGAATTCTGAAGTGTTTGGGGCAATATTATCTGCTCATATTCAGATAAATGCTTCAGAACTCATTGGACAGCGCTTCACAGTGCAGATGGACAATGACCCGAAGCATACTGCGAAAGCAACCAAAGAGTTTTTTAAGGGAAAGAAGTGGAATGTTATGCAATGGCCAAGTCAATCACCTGACCTGAATCCGATTGAGCATGCATTTCACTTGCTGAAGACAAAACTGAAGGGAAAATGCCCCAAGAACAAGCAGGAACTGAAGACAGTTGCAGTAGAGACCTGGCAGAGCATCACCAGGGATGAAACCCAGCGTCTGGTGATGTCTATGCGTTCCAGACTTCAGGCTCTAATTGACTGTAAAGGATTTGCAACCAAGTATTAAAAAGTGAAAGTTTGATTTATGATTGTTAATCTGTCCCATTACTTTTGGTCCCTTAAAAAGTGGGAGGCACATATACAAACTGTTGTAATTCCTACACCGTTCACCTGATTTGGATGTAAATACCCTCAAATTAAAGCTGAAAGTCTGCAGTTAAAGCACATCTTGTTCGTTTCATTTCAAATCCATTGTGGTGGTGTATAGAGCCAAAAAGATTAGAATTGTGTCGATGTCCCAATATTTATGGACCTAACTGTGTGTATATATATATATATATATATATATATATATTTTTTTTTTTTTTTTTTTTAATCACAAATATGCAGATTTACTCCCAGCCCAAGTTAAACATAAATCTCAAATACTCATTTATTACTCTAAGCCAATATATTTAAATAATATGAACTTTTTATTCACGAAAAATGTATTTGTTAATATCTTGGTAGGATTTTATCAAAATGCAATTTATTATTTTATTCATAATATATAATATATTTCTTAAAGGATTGACAGCGCTGGAAAAGCTCTAATAGTCTTGGGATCTTCACATCACAGCTAAGTAAGCTCATCTAACTAATTGAATAATAGTTTGTGTTTTTGTTATTAGAATCATACTTTCAATAACCGCCTCCCATTCGCCGTATAGACAAATGAGCAGCGGCAGGGTGGCTCTCTTGCTCTGGGAGGATGCCATATGATGACATCCCG
This sequence comes from Glandirana rugosa, assembly GCA_018402905.1. Lineage (NCBI taxonomy): Eukaryota > Metazoa > Chordata > Amphibia > Anura > Ranidae > Glandirana > Glandirana rugosa. The sequence continues at coordinate 259,349 of BLSH010060272.1, forward strand.
CTCTCGCCGCGCCAGGCCGAGCAGGGTGGTGATCGGCAATGGGCTGTGTCCCTGGTAAACGGCGCATCCCCGATCTCGGTAAAGAGCTGATGACTAGGCTCTTTACCTATCTGTCCAATCACAGCTGATCACATGTTAACAAGGGGTTATCGGCTCTCATCTCCTCACTCTGCCAGCGTGTGAGGAGAGGAGAGCCAATCAACGGCATCACCCATTTGTATTGGAGTAAATCGCAAAGTATCGGTTTTGTATCGGGAGCATTTGGGCGAGTACCGATTGTTGGAAGAGCAACAGCATGTAATGTAAAGTTGCTTTCTAAACTGACAATACTGTATGCATTATAGCTATCTATGCAGCAGGTGGCGCTGTAGTATTGTATTGTATAGTTTGTGTTCTATGATATAACAGGATGCATTGTGTATGTATGCACTTGTTTGTTAATCAGTTCCTGTTTTCCTGTTCCATGATGTAAGACATGTTCTGATATTCCTCCATAAAAGCAAAGCAGCTTGCTGCATACAAGAAACTTCCAGCACATTATTTCGATACTCTGCAAAACAGGTTATGGGTCTCGGTCACCCAGCAGGCACTGGAAAAAGAATTCTGCAACTCTGTGAGTCTCTGAGTACTGTATGCAAGCTACTGAAACATGGCAAGCAGTTCAGATGTGAAGTTTGCAATAGTAAAGCTGAACAATGCCAATTACCAGCTGTGAAAATTTAAACTAGAGATGATTCTTGTAACATAAAGGTAAGCGTAAGATAGTGTTGCCTTAGCAAGATGTGATGTGATCTTGTTAGAGAAGTCCCTGCAAAAAGGCACAGTTTGGGACTATATGAGCGATCCCGCGCATGCCCGCGCCGGAAATGGCGCCAAACGGCTCTATTTCAGCCCAGCAGACCCTGCAGCAAGTGCTGTCTGATCTACAGCATATAGTGCGTGTTTCCTGAGCAACCTATATCTTATTCTCTGTTCCTGTGACCTGACTTGCCTGACTTTGCTGATTTCTGCCTTCACCGACCCCTGGACTGTCTACGACCACCCTTCTGCCTAGCCCTCCTGTACTTTGCCTGCCCGCCTGACGACCCTGCCTGTACCCGACCATCCATCTGCCTGCTGCTCTTGTACCACACCGCCAGCCTGTTCTACGACTCGGCCTGTATGACCACTCTACAAGTGCATGAGTGCATCAACGGACTCCTACCAACACCAGTGACCTAGTCCTACACTCGTGCCCACCTGCACTCCCGAGCCACCTGTCTACTCTTCCAGGGGTTCCCGAGTCAGGGTCGTAAGGGAGGTTACCTACTGCATAAGTCAGACTCATCCACCAGGTACGTGACAGATCTGTAGAAGTAGTAGAATTATAGATGTAGTTTAATTCTGTGTTATTAAAAATATAGTATTCAATGTCGGGGTCAGGTGACAGATGCGCACCGCTGAAGTGTGAAGCGCACTGCTAAGGTCGTGAAGCGCACAGCTAATAATGTGGATCTATAGCTGACTGCTGCTAATGAGCCCTGGCTGGTATGGGAAGATGGGCCCCTGGAGCACTGACACAGAACACAGGGAGCTAGTGCATCGGTTTTCCCAGGGCGTGGAGTCTAAGAGCCAGTAAGTGTTCGCCAGAGCCTCTGGTGGTGAGAATGGATTTGGCTGCAGCTGGATCCAGGTCGCGGCCCCCGGGGTCCCCTAGCTCACGCTCGGCTGTCTACAGGTGGAAGAGAGGAAGCAGCAGCGCAGAAACGACAAGGGATAGTCAGCAGGATAGCTAAGGGTCAGGGCCACAAACAGACAGAGACAGACAGGAGAGCATGCCAAGGTCGGGGTATCAAGCAGACAGGAAAAACAGAGAACAAGCTGAATGTCGGGGTATCAGGCAGGGATAGTCAGAACAAGCCAAAGGTTGGTAAATGGAAATAGACTCAGAGAACACGACAGGAACAACCACACACAAAGCCAAACACACAATATTGATCGGTGTCAGAGGCTAGTGCTGCCAGGTGTTATATGATGTTCCTACTTAGGACCAGGGGTGGGGCCCTACTGAGGAAAACCTTCAAAGGTACACAGGTACCATGTTCACAATCCCTAAGCAGAACATATGCAGAGAGGTAAGCAAATGGACAAGACATGAAAGTTACTGTGGTTTCATGACAGTCAGTCATGCACATCTGTTCTTTCATTAGGATTTGAAAAAGACAGAGCCAGCCAAGGATCGAGTTGACAACTCGATGGCAATAAAAATTCCCCATCAGGGTAAACAGAGATTTGTCACCTTCCACAGCTTCAAACAGAAGTCCTAGTCTTTGTGGCTACGAGGACCCGCAGGGGGCATTTGCAAGGCTCCACACGGTCAACAAACCTAAGAGATCTAAGGAATACATTTTATCCCTCATAAAAGCTGAAATATTAGCAGCAGAGAGATGAAAATAATTCCTGATCGTACACGTGATGGGTGACAAGTACATGTCAATCTGTATTTGTAGCATGGGTAGATTCCGAGCAAAACACACAACTGCTAGATGCCGCCTGGTTGTGGCAGGCAGACCGTGATGGGCACTGTCGCGATTGGAGCAATGCGTTGGAAATCCTATCCATAACCCAGCGATCAGCTCCGTTCCCAGTTTGACGTTGGTCATTTCAGAACACGAAACATCCTGTGGGCTGGGACAGGAACACCCCCCAGGGTTGATTGGCAATGTACTAACGTCCAGCCTACATCCATATTTCAATAAATTGGGGAGCCTGAGATATGGACACCGTTCTCTCACAAAGCCAGTTCCAAAACTGGGGAGTCCCCTATGTTCTAGTATGCTTCTACGTAAGGATAAAGGTTTGTTTTTTTATCCCTTTTTATTTTCATAGCGAATTCCCCAGTCTATGTATTGTCTGTTTATCTTTTTGTATGTCTTGTAACTACCTTTTTCTTTGTATATATTTCTTATGCACTTCTCACTTTTGGGATATTAAATTATACAATTAGTAAGTGACTTCTGTGTACCAAGCTAGGGCTCATATCTCTGGAGAGATTGTTGTTGCATTTTAGTGCCTAAATACTCAGTCTAAGCTACGTGCCAATTGGTATGCAGTTGCTCTGCATGTGGGTAGATTGTAAACTAACAGATCTGCCAGACAGAGATATGTGTGTATGTGGTGGCCCAGCAGACCAGTCTGCGAACAAACTGTTGGGTGGTGGCAGGCTATCGTTTATTGTGGGCTGGTGTGCGGGTGTGTGGACAGTGGGAAGAGTGATTAGCATCGGGGTTTTAGCTTGCAGGATAGCTAGAGAAACCATAGAAGTTTGTACTAATTGCTAGACTGCTCCCCATCCCTTAGAGTGCACAAGATTGTATGTAAGAGTCATATCTGCCTGTGTGTGGTCAGCTGGCTGGATTGAAGTGGAGTCTCCCTCTATTGGTGGCCAAAGGAAGTGCGGGCTGTGAAAGTACAGCGAAGTCTTACTGCTCAGTATAAGTTCCCCCTTATTCCCTCATATACCCCCAGTCATGGGACCACGTCGCGGTTAGCTAGTCGCTGTGGGTGTGTGTAATCCGTGACAATTCTCAATAAGGATGACTTGTGGCAAGTGCTAGAGATGGAGGACTAGGACAGGAAGGATAAGCAGGCAAAAGCAACCATAAGTTTATCCGTGGAGATGCCCAGGTATTCACAAAAGAAAGAGTCAAAGCAACCACAAAGGAAATTGCAGACACATCATGGAGTGGCACCTTGAAAGTGACACAGAGTGGCAAGCCACATGGCTGGTGCATAGACTCAGGAGCGACAAGCCACATGACTAGCGATGAGACCTACTTCACAAACAATGATTACAGTGCAAAAGATAAAGTTTTCCTAGCAAACGGAAAAAGCATCACTGCAGAAGGTAAAGGCCATGCATTCCTGACCTGCATTACACCACAAGGAGGTCACCACAGTATTCTTGTAAAGAAAGTGCTGTATGTTCCAGAACTAGAAGGCAGCCTTCTATCCGTGAAAAGCCTTGCAAACAACAGTCTCACCATAATAAGCAGTTCCTCACAAAAGGAAAACTGGATGATCACCTATACAAGCTCATCACCACAGGCCAGGAAGCCAATATAGTCTCTAATGACCTACACAACAAATGTATTAATTTATGGCACAGGTGGCTGGGGCACAGAAGTCCAGAAGCTATTCGGGACATTATAAAGAGAGGCTTATCAGAAGATTTGACAATGATGCCTTGCAAAGTGCTCATGAAATGCAAGTGCTGCATTGAAGCAAAAGTCACAAATGCTTCCCTTCCGCAGGCATCTCAGAAAAAAAAAAAAAACACCCACCCCCTGCATACATAGTGATGTATGTGGTCCAATGAAAACTCCCACATCAGGCAGGAACCGATATCTACTGACTTTCATTGATGATTATTCCAGGTACACAACCACTTATCCGATGAAAAATCTGAGAATCTTCAAGAGTTTGTTGCCATGCCTAGTCACAAATACCAATGCAAACCAGGAAGAGACAAGGAATAGTATACCAGACAGCCAGAAAGGAAAAATATCACTCTTATAGAAATGGCCAGGTGCATGTCTTTGGATTCCAATTTACCTCACAAGTACTGGGGAGAAGCAGTTATGACCGCAACCTACCTACAGAACAGACTACCCTCAAAAGCCATTAAAAGTACTCCATTCGAAATGTGGCATGGGTCAAAGCCTAGCATAGGACACATCAGAGTGTTTGGATGTAAAGCATATGCCTATATTCCAAGTGAGAAGCGATCCAAGCTGGAGAACAGAGCCAAAGTGAGCAAACTAAGGGTTACAGAATCCTACACCCAAAGACTGACAAAGTGACAATAAGCCATAGTGTTTATCCTGATGAGAGCCCATCACCGGAAAAACTGATCCCTGAAAGCCGTGAAGTGAATATGCCAAGCAAACCAGAAAAAAAAGGTTGACCAAAGCGAACCTCTGCAGGAATCAGAACAAGAGGTGGAACTAACAATGCCTAAACCAAGTTCCCCACCAGATCGTGCTGAACTGCCTGAAGTCAGAAGGTCCAAATGGACTACAAAGAGGATACCACCTCGCAAGCTGTCGCACACTGTCAAAACACACAGCATACTTGAACCAACATCCCGGGAAGACAAAGAACTACTACCAAAACGTGAAGCTAATAAATGCTGAAAGGCAACAGAAGAAGAATTAAAGTCACTTCAGGAAAATAAAACCTGGACACTCACAGATCTCCCTCCTAACCGCAAAACCATAGGAAGTAAGTGGACTTTCAAAGTAAAGCCAGACGCAGAAGGGAATATCCACAAATACAAAGCCAGCTAGTTGCCAAGGGTTACTCCTAGACAATCAGTGAAGATTACAATAAAGCATTTGCTCTCGTCGTCAAACACTCCACCAGCAGAGCGCTTCTTAGACCCCTTTCACACTGGACACAGAGCTATTATATAATCATTACTTACTGGGTTATACGCCACCTATAGGCAAATGTACACTGGCAAATCAAAAACCAGACAGGAAGTCCCCCCTCCATTATAACCCTCCCATACAGGAAGTACCTCAGTTTTTTCGCCAGTGTCTGAAGAGGTGGATGGTTACCTCTAGAGCTCAGTGGTCTTTCCATGCTGCATCCGGGAAAGGTTCTTGCGAATCAGGCACAGCTTCTCTAATCGGATCCATTTCAAACAGCTATTAGCTAAGATAAATAGTACCCAAGCCTCGCCAACAAGACAGAAGAAACTCAGAGGTTTTGTCTGTAATGCGACCATACATGTTGCTGGACCCTGCGTAGTGGTAAGCCTGGGACTCTGGAACCAAGGTATGCCTGCAGGGTGTTGTACAAGTCTAAGGGAGTGGACCCTTATGTAATGGGTACCTGGTCCTTGAAGTGCCTTGGTGACAAACCCGCCACGAGGGGTGAAGATTGGACCTGCAGCTTTCTCCAGGTCCTGCGGCAGGAATGGTATGTAATCCTTTGGGGAATATTAAACCTGGCTTGTCTCCTGCTTTTGTCCTATAGGGCCTGCGTTTTTTCTTTGTGTTCACCGGGGGGGCTGGGTGCTTTCTTGGGAATTTAATCCCAGTGCTCTCTCAGGTATCCACTGAAGGAGCTGTGTCCTGGCCGCATCTCTGCCTTCTGCTCTATACAGAGCTTAATGGACGTTCCTCGGCCGCATGCACACCATTGGCGTGCACGTGGTGGCTCTGCACATGCAGGGTGTTATCAGGAAGTCACCAGCATCCAGCATGGAGGTTTGGCAGTGTTGCACACAGGCAGCTGGCGGTGCGGTCGGGACATGGAGCAGGCTATTCCTATTGGGGGCACCTGAGTACTGTGGTGAGGGCAGCTGGCAGTCCGACAGAGCAGGAGATAGTGCTGGGGAATTACATTTGATGGACCAAGTGCACCAAAGCAAGCCATGGCTTCCAGGAAGTGCAGTGGGGGGAGTGCTGCACCTAGGGGCTCGGGGGTTTCACCAGCAGCCTCGGATGGGGCTAGTAATGTCCCTGCTGCTATAGCCTTCCCTGAGAGACCAGAGGCGACCGGGAAGTCTGAACCACTACGCCTGTCTGGTATGGTAGCTACTGCCTCATCTTCCTCCTTGACTTATGTTACTAAAGATGACCTGTCATCAGCTCTAGCAGGTTTAGAAAGCAAGATTGCGGGGATGATTGCATCTGTTACACAGGGTAACAAGAAGCGTGATAGGTCTCCATCCCCTGACCCTCCTGTGTTAGAGCAGGAATGGATGGATGAGGAGGAGGTAGTGGTGGATGAGCTGACTGAGGTGCAGGCAGAGGCCCAAGAAATATCAGCTTCTCAGTCACAAAAGCTGCTAGTCTGTGCACTGACACGCAAGGTAAGTGCAGCTTTTAGGCTACCCCTAGTAGAGGTTCCTGAAACTTCTTAATCCTCCCTTAATCCTTCTAAATCCTCCCGGTCATTCAAACCCCCCAGGGCACTCAAGTTTTTCCCTTTCACCCCCTTCAGGAGCAGGTGGTGTATTCTGACTGGGAGTACCCAGACAGATTGTTTATTCCTCCCAGGAGGTTTTCCTTGATATACCCTATGATATACCCTTGATGGTTTTCCTTGAAATACCCCTTGGCTAAGCGGCCTTCCTTTAAGACTTCAGCTTCTGGTCCCTCGGGATTCACAGGCCATAGGCAGTCTCAATGGCTCCAAGGGCCTGGAACCAGGGGTAAACAGCAGGGCCAGGGATACCTGTTTGGTGTGGCTGAGGTACATAGATGACGTGCTCATGGTGTGGACGGGGACGGAGGACCAATTGACATTGTTCATTAAAGAATTGAATAATAATCAGAGAAATATTGCCCTTACCTATTCACATGATCAGAATACACTCGCTTTCCTAGACCTAAGACTAACTATCAACAAAGGCCATATTATGACCCAAACATTCAGAAAAGACACTGCGGCTAACACCCTCCTGTTCGCCCAGAGTAACCATCCGAGGTCTCTCATTCAAGGGATCCCTACGGGACAATTCCTAAGAATCAGGAGGAATTGCTCTGACGAATTTGAATTCAGGAAGGAGGCAGATGAGATGTATCAGAGATTCAGAGAAAGAGGATATCCTCACAAGTCCCTGAGGAAAGCTAGAAGAAAGGCCTCCCTGAAAAAACGCACTGACCTCCTTGTTGATTCCAAACCAGAGGCCCTGGATAAAAATCAATATCCCAGGATAGTCACCAGGTTCGGGGCCCAATGGAGGGAGGTGGGTGACATCATTGGCAAACACTGGCCGGTGCTGACCCTATCCCCCTCCATTGCACAAATAGTTGGACCTAGGCCCCTACTGACAGCCAGGAGAGCCAGAAACTTGAATGACATACTAGTTCACTCTGAACATACAAGATCATCTAACAAAAGCAGCTGGCTAACTGATCTCCAACCGATACATGGAATGTACCCGTGTGGACATTGAAATATTTGTAAATACATACACAAAACCAAAGAATTTTCTAACTCTGATGGATCTAAAAAGTTTGAAATAAAACAATTTATCAACTGTTCCACAACCAAGGTAATTTATATGCTAACATGTCCATGTAATAGACACTACATAGGTAAGACTAAAAGAGCCCTACACGTCAGAATAGGCGAACACTTATCTAGTATTAAAAAGAAGGACGACGATCGACCTATTTCACTACATTTTGCTCAATTTCACCAAAGAGACCCTAAAGGGCTTCTGGTAAAGGGGATCTATGCGTTAGATCTGTCACCCAGAAGAGGGGACTATGATCAGATCCTTTTGCAAAAAGAAAAGATGTGGGTATATAACCTCGGGACCTGTCTCTTATACAC
>BLSH010060272.1:267910-282094 GCA_018402905.1 Glandirana rugosa
CAGAAACTTGAATGACATACTAGTTCACTCTGAACATACAAGATCATCTAACAAAAGCAGCTGGCTAACTGATCTCCAACCGATACATGGAATGTACCCGTGTGGACATTGAAATATTTGTAAATACATACACAAAACCAAAGAATTTTCTAACTCTGATGGATCTAAAAAGTTTGAAATAAAACAATTTATCAACTGTTCCACAACCAAGGTAATTTATATGCTAACATGTCCATGTAATAGACACTACATAGGTAAGACTAAAAGAGCCCTACACGTCAGAATAGGCGAACACTTATCTAGTATTAAAAAGAAGGACGACGATCGACCTATTTCACTACATTTTGCTCAATTTCACCAAAGAGACCCTAAAGGGCTTCTGGTAAAGGGGATCTATGCGTTAGATCTGTCACCCAGAAGAGGGGACTATGATCAGATCCTTTTGCAAAAAGAAAAGATGTGGGTATATAACCTCGGGACTCTGAACCCACGGGGCCTCAATACCGAGTGTAGTTTACAACCCTTCTTGGAGGAATAATTCCTTTCATTTTCTAGAAATATATATGTCTCAGTATGTATAGATATGCACTTCCACTTAGACATGTATGTTTAAATAATTTTTGATATTATGGACATGCTTCTATAATTTTCTTTTACCTTTGTATGAGGGATAATCTGGGTAAACCTGGCTGAGAAAATATATATATATATATATATATAAAAAATACAAAAACAAAACACTAAATAATAAACAGGTATATTGCCCTTGATACTAACTAATCTTTAACCCAGACCAAAATTGTAGATATGGCTCAATTACCGTATATACTCGTGTATAAGTCGACCCGTGTATAAGCCGACCCCCCTACTTTTACCCAAAAAATATGGGAAAACTTATTGACTCACGTATAAGCCTAAGTGGCTTATGTTTATTTTTTGTACATTTAAAACTACCATATTTCTGTATGTACCAAAAAGACATTGCGGTACTTTTTTAATGACAGGTCCTCTTTAGAAGAGATTTGGGGTCTAAAAGACCCCAAATCCGTCTAGGGACCCTAACATAGGAAGTGGCCATGTAATCGGGAGTGTGTGTGGTGTGTACAACTGTTTATTTTTTACAGTACAGTATACTTACTTCCTATGTATTGAATAAGGCTGCTGTGTTCTTTACATATGTCAAATGCAAAGAAAAAAAAACACAGTTTTGTCATTTGAATATCTGACCATATTAACCCTTATTGTTCACACAATAAGGGTTAATATGGTTAGTTAATCGAATTGCCAAACTGTTTTCTTTTCTTTTACATTTACATAAGAAGGACACGGCAGCCTTATTCCATTCATAGGAAGTGCCTGTGTCCTCTGCCCTTACCTTCAGCCCAGTCACGTCGCAAGTGTGACTGAGCTGAAGTTCCGCCCTCCAGCAGGCCGTCAGCGGACGTGACGGCATCCCCGGCATCCCTGGAATGCCTGGAATGCATCTCAGCCGCCGCGGGTGCACTCGGAATGTTTCCCCGCGCCCGTACCAGCTGTTGACTCGCGCATAAGACGAATCTCGGTTTTTTGACACAAAATCTGTGTCAAAAAACTCGTCTTATACGCGAGTATATACGGTAATAATAGTTATCTTCTGTTATGTCTTCTAATCTTCTCCTTCTAATTTGCTAATATGAAGGTATTCCTTTTCAATCTGTTGGTGATCCTCCTAATTTCTCTATTTTTATTGTGTCTTCTGTGTGACGAATGCCAGTGTGTGAGAGAGGTAGCTGTTGAAACCAATTACTTAAGGCTATCTATATTTAGCATTTGAATCCTTACTGACCTTCTATGAGTATATATACTTAGTCCTATGTTTAGTGACACCCAATGGCCATGAAATGTAATTACATGCAATTTTCTAAATGGTATATATAGCCCTGATTTCCAGCTCCTCCTCAGCTCTGAGGAAATTGGCGTCCAGCCAATGAAACGCGTCAGCGGTGCGTCATCACGCACGTGACGTGGGAGGGGAGTGAGGAAGGGCGGAAGTAACTCTATGCCCATGATCCGTGATCAGATGACCTAACCCGTGATCCATCCTGTCAGCTGACGAACGCTCAGTCACCAGAAACCGCTCGGATTCGCCCAGGAAAGATCCACCAAACGCCCGCTGGCGTTCGAGGTTATCTCCACTGAGGGACCGCCTAGGAGCATAGCTCCGGAGCTACGTTCGGTCTGGTGAGGTTTCTCCTTTATAGACTTTCCTGTGCTGAGCTTTCCATGATACACAATGTCGTTTTGGGTGCGCTCAATTGGAGTAAACTGAACTGTTGATTTGATAGTGCTGCCTTGCTGAGCCACGATTGATGTGGCCCCCCTATGAAATAATCCTTGTCATTCCGGATACCATTGTTATTACCGTATAAATCTATTTACCCATCCAGCTACCCTGTTTGACTTCCCATGGAGAGATTTATTAGTCCTGCTATCCGTGATCCACCTGGGCACTTGCCATCTGCCACTTTGCAATATTGACTGCTATATTTATACTTCCTACCTTTTCAGCCAAACTACATCCCACCACTCAATTAGCGCTATATTTCTATATGAGACTACCAGTTGGTCACTTATGAATGAGCGTGTTTGGGTGTATGTTGTTTGAGATGTATGAGCAGCTGCTACTCCCCTCCCTGTCCAAGACAACGTTGTCTTTTTAATTTATTTTATTTTGAGGTTTAGTTTTTTGCTGATCCCCAATTATTTTTGTTGGTCATGTCCCTAATTAATTCCACTTTTTGAATAAACTTTATATACTTTTTCATATTTTTGGTTTCTGTTTGCTGTTTGTGCTCCATTGACTTCTTTCCGATTGGTTCTTTTGGGGAATTCTTTCCCTTAATCGGGTTTTCTTTAAATTTATTGTTTTGGTCTCTGGTCTGCACTGGATTGATTTTTTCATCCAGTGATTCAGCATATTTAATTTTATCCACACATTGGGACAATATCACTGTAATAAGTAGTAGCTTATTTGTAGTAGATCCGGGTTGGACTCTCCAATTTTTGTCAGGGATAAAAGAAGCCTTGGACCCAAAGACCCTCCAAACCTAGCGCCAAGCCTTCCTTGTGAAGGGCGCCCCCACCCCCATTTTGGGTGGGGGGAAGGTTGTTACACTTTGCAGGTGTATGGGAAGGGCTCATTTGGGACAGGTGGGTAGTCTCCCTAGTGTCTCAAGAATACAAGCTGGAGTTGGCCCCCTCTGAGGTTCTTAAGATCCAGGGTTTCCACGGATCCTGTAAAGAGGGAGCGTTTTTTTAAGGCGCTAGGACACTTGAGCTTGCTAGATGTAATTGTGGAGGTGCCAGAAACTGAGAGGGGCACAGGCTTCTACTCAAACCTGTTTACAGTTCCAAAGCCAAATGGGGAGGTGAGGCCCATCCTGGATCTCAAGGCTATAAACCAATATCTTGCGGTGCAACCTTTTTGGATGGAGTCCATTCGGTCAGTGGTTGCCTCTCTCCAGGAGGGAGATTTTTTGGCGTCAATAGACATCAAAAACGCATACTTGCATGTGCCAATTTTCCTACATCATCAGAGGTTTTTGCGTTTTGCAATAGAAGAAAAGCACTACTAGTTTGTGGCCCTGCCATTCGGAATCGCAGCAGCCCCCCAGGTCTTCACAAAGGTGCTTGCTCTGGCTTTGGGCCTTTTGAGGTCAAGGGGGGGTCTTGATATTGGCCTAACTGGACGATCTCTTGCTCAGAGATCAGTCCCGGGGGAGGCTCGAACGGAATGTGGCCTTAATGGTCCAGGTTCTGGAAAGCCTGGGATGGATCGTAAATTTGGCAAGTCCTCCCTAGATCCAGTCCAGTCCCTGGAATATCTGGGCCTGCAGTTGAACACTATGCAGGCAAAGATATTCTTGCCTCTGAGGAAGGTCAGAGACCTCAGGTCTTTGGTGAGCCGAGTGAATAGAGACATCCTTTAGTTCGGCTCTGTATGAGCCTGTTGGGCAAGATGGTACCCTTCTTCAAGCGATATGCTATGCCCAATTCCATTCCAGTGCCATTCAGCGCAACATCTTGGCAGAATGGAACAGGGAGGTATAAACACTGGAATATGGCATGACCTTGACTCCCAGGACGTGGCAGAGTCTCAATTGGTGGCTAGTACACCGGAATTTGACTCAGGGGAGGTCTTTTCTTCCAGTTTTCTGGAAGATTGTGACCACAGACGCCAGCCTCACAGGTTGGGATGCGGTCATGGAGGACTCCAGAATCCAAAGAAGGTGGTCCTGGAGGGAGCAAGGATTGCCCATCAACGTCCTGGAGCTGCGTGCCATTCGGCTAGCTCTGAGACCTTGGACATCCAGGTTGCAAGGTCACCAGATAAGGGTGCAGACAGACAATGCCACAGCAGTGGCCTACATCAACCACCAGGGCGGCACCAGGAGACGGATGGCACATGAGGAGGTCTGTCTTCTGCTCATGTGGGCAGAAGAGCATGTGCCAAGGCTCTCGGCAGTGTACATTCCGGGGGGTAGGGAATTGGAAGGTGGACTACCTCAGCCGCCAGCAGATACTCCCAGAGGAATGGTCTCTGCATCCCAAAGTTTTTTTGGAAAATATGCTTGCAGTGGGGGACGCCAGAAGGGGATCTAGTGGCGTCCCAATTGAGCAACAAGATCCAATGGTTTGTGTCCAGGGCAAGGGATCCCCTCGCCATCGAAGTGGATGCCCTGGTAATTCCATGGGTCCAGTTTTCCTTGAGGTATGCCTTTCCCCCAGTCTCTATACTACCTCGTCTCTTGCGCAGAATTAGGGAGGAGGCGGCGACAGTCATTCTAGTAGCTCCGGCTTTGCCCAGAAGGCCCTGGTACCCGGAGATAATAGGATTGGCAGCAGACACACTTTGGCGGCTTTCAGTCCGCCCCAATCTGCTGTCTCAGTGTCCTATATTTCATCCGAATTTACCTGCGCTAAATTTGACGGCATGGCTGTTGAAGCTACGGTCTTGAGAGATTGTGGGGTCTCAGGGGCTGCGCTGTCTAAACTTATGAGTGGCCACCAGAAGAATTTACCACAGGGTCTGAAAGACTTACATGGATTGGTGTGAAACCAGGAGATGGCATCCGCGCAAATATACCATTGATAGGATACTAGCCTTCCTTTAGGCAGGAGTAGACATGAAGTTGGCCTTGGCTGCAATCAAGGGGCAAGTTTCTGCCTTGTCTGTGTTTTTTCAGAGGCCTCTGGCTTCACACTCCTTGATCAGGACTTTTCTTCAGGGGGTTACCCATTTGTTGTCTCTTGTCAGATGTCCTCCTTGTCCATGGGACTTGAATTTAGTTTAGTGTTATCATTACAGCAGAAGCAGCCTTTTGAGCCTATCAGGGAAATTCCCTTGGTTCGGAAGTTAGTCTTCCTTTTTGCTATTACCACAGTGAGGAGAGTTTCGGAGTTGGCAGCTCTTTCTTGTAAAGAGTCATACTTAAGATTGCATCAGGATTAGGTGGTGCTGCACCCCCTTCCATCTTTTTTACCTAAGGTGGTGTTGGCCTTTCATCTCAATCAGGATATTTTCTCGCCCTACCTCCAGACGGTTGCACTCTCTGGATGTGGTCCTGACTGTTAAGGTCTATCTGAAGAGGTCCGCAGACATCAGAAAGACTCATGCCTTTTTTGTTTTTCCAGAGTTTCCTAGGAAGGGTCAGGCGGTGTCTAAAGCAGCCATTTCGCTATGGATCCGCCAGTTGATCGCTCAAGCCTACGGCTTGAAGGGGAGGGCTCCCCCCTTCAAGGTAAAAGCTCACTCCACCCAGAGAGTTGGGACCTCCTGGGCTTTCTGACATCAGGTGTCTGTGGCACAGATTTGTAAGGCTGCTACATGGTCCTTAGTGCACACATTCACAAAATTCTACCAAGTGGGTGTTAGAGCAGCAGAGGATACATACTGTGTTTGGCCACAGTGTTTTTAAGGACTGTGGTATAATTGAGATTGTGTCTCCCTCCCCTCAGGATCTTGCTCTGGGATGTCCCAGTAAGTAATAATTATATAGCTGCTCTGTGTCCCGTGATGTACGAAAAAGGAAATTTGATTTTTTTCTACATACTTACCTGTAATATCCATTTCTTTGAGTACATCACGGGACACAGAGGTCCCTCCGCTCTCAGTTTTTTTGGGAGTTCATTCCTTGCTACAAAACTGAGGTACTTCCTGTATGGGAGGGGTTATATAGGAGGGGGGACTTCCTGTCTGTTCTTTGATTTGCCAAAGTCCATTCACCTATAGCATATAACCCAGGAAGTAATGGTTATATAGCTGCTCTGTGTCCTGTGATGTACTTAAAGAAATTGATTTTACAGGTAAGTATGTAGAAAAATCCAATTTTTAAGGCACTTTAAAAGCGCTGCCCATTCATTCCAATGGTCAGGGGCAGTTTGGGAGCGCTGTATACAGCACTCCCAAACCGCCCCAAAGATGCTGGTTGCAGGACTTTTCAGAACGTCCCACAAGCGCACCGCCCCAGTGTGAAAAGACACACTGGAGTGAATGAAGAGGCAGTTTTCAGGCGCTTAGCAGAGGCTATTTCCAGTGCTTAAGCTCCTGAAAACCGCCCTCTGTAGATGTTAACACTGCTTTCCTATATGGAGACATTACAGAAGATCTCTACATGGAGCAACCACCAGGGTTTGAGCAAGAAGACAACCTTGTGTGTAAACTTCAGAAGAGCATCTACGGTCATAAGCAAATCAAAGAGCTAGGGAACATTAGTTACTATCTGGGAATCCAAATAGAGAGAGAAGACAATGAAGTTATCTTCTCAACCAATCTCAAAAAATCTCTGAAATCTTGGAACAATTCCATATGCAAGATGCAAAGGAAGTGAAAACTCCTATGGAACCAGGCTATCAAGAGAGCAATGAAGTAGAAAACTTTCTATCCAACAATGACATGTATTGCAAAGCAATCGGTAAGCTGCTATATGTTGCCACTGTGACAAGACCAGACATAGCCGCAGCAGTGGACATACTATGCAGAAGAGTTTCAGCTCTCTGTCAGCCTGACTGGAACGCAGTAAAAAGAGTGATGCAGTACCTCAAAGGAACAATTCAGATGAAGTTACGGTTACCAGCAACATCTGATCCAAAACTGGTTGGATATGTGGATCTGATTGGGCTGGGAACTACACAGACCACAAATCCAAAGTGGATTCATCTTCCAGTATGGGGAAGGAACCATAAGTAGCCAAGCTACCTTGATCATCCATGTTCTTGTATGTTGGTGACTTTTTTGGATTTTATGGAAATTACAACAAAGGTGTTAAACAGAGTGCGGCTGTCCAGCAAATTTCTTCTACATTCATCTTGTATGCAAAGCCTGTACCTGTGTTCTAGAGCCTGAGTAGAGGTAATTGGAGTCAGACTAGCCTGGAGCGGTGTTCACTCTCTTTCTCAAGGAACCATAAGTTGGTCTAGTCGAAAGCATGTAACTCTCACAGAGTACATTGCAGCAGCACTTGCCAAGAAGAGATATGGATTTGTCAGTAAAGTTAGCCTATTTGTTTTTGTATATTGTGAAAGATGATTTTATGCCGAGCAAATAGATACCATACATGTTATGGGTAAAATTGCGCACACTCATGGAATGGCAACAAACGACGGTACTTAAAAATCTCCATAGGTGACGCTTTAAAAATGTTAACAGTTACAGAGGGGGTCTTTTGCTAGAATTATTTCTCTTGCTCTGACGATCGCGGTGATACCTCATGTGTGATTTGAACACTGTTACGCTTCGGGCATGACTTACAGTGGGGCAAAAAAAGTATTTAGTCAGCCACCAATTGTGCAAGTTCTCCCACTTAAAAAGAAGAGAGAGGCCTGTAATTTTCATCATAGGGACACTTCAACTATGAGAGAGAGAATGAGAAAAAAAATCCAGAAAATCACTGTCTGATTGTTAAAGAATTTATTTGCAAATTATGGTGGAAAATAAGTATTTGGTCACCTCTACAAAAAAAGCAAGATTTCTGGCTCTCACAGACCTGTAACTTCTTCTTTAAGAGGCTCCTCTGTCCTCCCTGTATTAATGGCAGCTGTTTGAACTCGTTATCGGTATAAAAGACACAACCTGTCCACAACCTCAAACAGTCAGACTCCAAACTCCACCATGGCCAAGACCAAAGAGCTGTCAAAGGACACCAGAAACAAAATTGTAGACCTGCACCAGGCTGGGAAGACTGAATCTGCAATAGGTAAGCAGCTTGGTGTGAAGAAATCAACCGTGGGAGCAATTATTAGAAAATGGAAGACATACAAGACCACTGATAATCTCCCTTGATCTGGGGCTCCACGCAAGATCTCACCCCGTGGGGTCAAAATTATCACAAGAACGGTGAGCAAAAATCCCAGAACCACACGGGGGGACCTAGTGAATGACCTGCAGAGAGCTGGGGCCAAAGTAACAAAGGCTACCATCACTAACACACTACTTCGCCAGGGACTCAAATCCTGCAGTGCCAGACATGTCTCCCTTCTTAAGCCAGTACATGTTCGGGCCCGTCTGAAGTTTGCTAGAGCATTTGGATGATCCAGAAGAGGATTTGGGAGAATGTCATATGGTCAGATGAAACCAAAATAGATCTTTTTGGTAAAAACTCAACTTGTCATGTTTGGAGGAGAAAGAATGCTGAGTTGCATCCAAAGAACACCATACCTACTGTGAAGCATGGGGGTGGAAACATCATGCTTTGGGGCTGTTTTTCTGCAAAGGGACCAGGACGACTGATCCGTGTAAAGGAAAGAATGAATGGGGCTATGGGGGGGGGGGGGGGATGCAAAGACAACACTGAAACGCCATTTTGTCTTCTGGATTCCATTTTAAAATATCCTTTTCTCCTCTGTCTCTTGATGTTCCCCACCCCCCTTTTTCCATTTCAGAATTCACAGTTTGCACGTACAGAGATGATCTCGTCTACCATCCCAATTATTAAATTCCATGTACCTGGTACTGCTAGCCACAGTAATTGAGGTTGTAGTAAAGTATTACTTTCTCGTTTCTCCTTAAACACAACCCCATAGCTCCAGGCTTCTGGATAAAGACCCCTCCTTTCTTAAGGAGTTTCATAATTGTTTTTCTTATCTATTATAATTACTAAACCTGTAGTCTCATATTATTTGGAATATTATTAACTTTGTATAATTGTTAACCTATAAGGTGATGTGTTGCAGAATATCATTAACTTTGTAACGCCCTTCATAATGACTATAAAATGTTTGACCCAAACAATACAATTCAGAATAATCTTGGCATCCAAACTGTCTGTCTGTGTGTGTTTCTCATAACGCTAAGATTATTCTCAAACTGGATACTTAAAAGACACAGGGTCGCTGCAAGCCGGTCAGAACAGCAGGCCTCACTGGTACCCCAACAGGGGCCATGTATCGTGGAGATTTTGCGTAAAGACCTCCTTCCATCGGCAAGGGCATTGAAGATGAAACGTGGCTGGGTCTTTCAGCATGGCAATGATCCCAAACACACCGCCCAGGCAACGAAGGAGTGGCTTCGTAAGAAGAATTTCAAGGTCCTGGTGTGGCCTAGCCAGTCTCTAGATCTCAACCCCATAGAAAATCTTTGGAGGGAGTTGAAAATCCGTGTTGCCCAGCGACAGCCCCAAAACATCACTGCTCTAGAGAAGATCTGCATGGAGGAATGGGCCAAACTACCAGCAACAGTGTGTAAAAACCTTGTGGAGACTTACAGAAAACGTTTGACCTCTGTCTTTGCCAACAAAGGGTATATAACAGAGCATTGAGATTAACTTTTGTTATTGACCAATTACTTATTTTCCACCATAATTTGCAAATAAGTTCTTTAAAAATCAGACAATGTGATTTTCTGGATTTTTTTTTTCTCATTCGGTCTTTCATAGTTAAAGTGTCCCTATGATGAAAATTACAGGCCTCTCTCATCTTTTTAAGTGGGAGAACTTGCACAATTGGTGGCTGACTAAATACTTTTTTGCCCCACTGTATGTATGCATCTTCTTTGGTGGGCGAACACACGAGGTTGGGGGGTGCTTTAAAAAATAAAAAAAAGTTCTTATTTATTTTTTTTTACACTGTCCCTTTTAGAAAAAAAAGCTGATCACTTTTATTGCTGTCATAAGGAATGTAAACTCAGGACTCCGGTGTGTATGTCATCCGGCAGCCGGTGGACATGACAGCTGGTCCTTTGGGTTTCCCGGTAAGATGGCAGACCAGAGTGGAGGGGGAGTTCCTTGTGATAATGGGTGAGCAGCTGCTGAGCTGCATCGGTTGCTATCAGAAGGCCGATCACCAGCTCTAAGAAATGGTATCGGGGTGAAGCCGGTAACTGCAGGCTTCACCCCGGTGCAACCACTTCCTCAAAACGATGTACAGGTACGTTGTTTCGCGGGAAGTTGTTACTTAAATGTACTATTTTTACAATGGATACTATATAAAATAATTGTTCTCTTTCTTTCAGAATGCCTGGCTGTTTTGTTCCTGGATGTTCATATTCTTGGCGTAGAAAGGACACAATTTTGCATATTTTCCCCAAAAAGGAGGCTAGAATAAGACTCTGGCTACAGAATATGAATGTACAACATAATGAACTTGAGTATCATGTAGCACGTATAGCCAAATCAGGAAGAGAAAAATTTAGAATTTGTTCCAAACATTTCTCAGATAAAGACTATGTCATGGGAGGACAAGGCCGTTGTTTACGTTTTGATGCCGTACCTACACTTCAAATGCCACCTGCTCTTGAACCCCAAATTGTAGAACATTATGAACACAATTACTACAAGCGACAGAAACTAAGTGACACATCTGAGGGGGAAGTAAGGAGCGAGGAGTCCTCATCCTTTCTTGAAATCTCGCAAACTTCAAGTGGCTTGTATGGTGGTCTATCTGCTGGTTTACCGGAGGGAGCAACAACCTCGTCTATATTCCAGAGCTCTGAACACATTTATCAAACCGATCCTGCATCACCAGAAATGGTGGCAGATGAAGTTGAAGTTTCTACAACAGATTTTTTCAGAGAAAGTTTAACTACGAGTTCAAGAAAAAAAAAATTAAAAGGGTCTCCAAAACAATTCACAACTTCAAGAGACGCAAACTCTGAATACTTCCCAGGGCAAAAACATAAAGCGATACAGCTTAATCCATTATTTATGAAAAAAAATAAAAAAGTGCAGGCGTCCGTTATTAAATTGCAAGATTCAGTTGGAATTCAGTGCGACTTGGTGAGTCTTCCTCCGCTCATGCCTTTGACTACAACAATGTCTGTTGTTGAAAACAAGCCATTGATTCAAAACGGTAAACCTTTGTTATTACAATTATCGTTTTGTGATGCTGATCGTACAGAACATCTAAGAAGGTTGCAAGGACAAAATTTTACTGATCAATCCCCTATTCGTTATTTTGGCTATTCAGAAACTGAAGGCAACGCAACACCTGAAACGGTATTACAAGATGAGAGTTACCATCCAAGTGTGAAGCAGGAATATGTACAAGACGTGAAAGAAGATTATCTAATCGATCCCACTGATCCCGATGCATCATTCTTTCATATAGAAGACCAATCAGATCAAAAATTAGCAACTGAGAGAAAATTTATTGTTTTTGAGAGTTGCTTGAACAAGCTATTACTGGACAGCAAGTGCAAATATAATGAGAATTGCCTGGGAAAAGTGATTAAAATTAAAAAATATCTTGTTGGTTCAGCGTTAGTTGTAGAAGGCCACTGCAGTGAACATCACCGATTTCATTTGTGGAGCAGCCAGCCGTTTGTTGGAAAAATGCCCGCTGGAAATCTTCTGCTTTCTGGTTCTATTCTGTGCAGTGGATCTAATTTTCTGAAAGTTTCTAATTTTTTCCAGCTACTGGGCTTATGTGGAATATCCCAAACGACTTATTACAAAAATCAAAATTACTATCTTTTTCCTGTCGTCAATCATCACTGGCATAAAGAACGCAAAGATATCATCTCAAACATTGGACAGCGTACAGTTGCTCTTGCAGGGGACGGACAATGTGACTCACCTGGATTGAGTGCCAAGTATTGCACTTATACCTTCCTAGACATGGATACAGACAAAATAATCGATTTTCAGGTAGAGCCAATTAAAACGGGAGTATCTCCAGCATCTGTAGAAAAAATTGCATTCGGAAAAGCTCTTCAACGGTTAAAAGATAATAATCTGAAGATTAAAATTATAGCTACTGATCGTCATGCCGGTATTCAAAAAATGATAAAAGAGCAGCATAAAGGAATACGGCATGAGTTCCACGTGTGGCACTTTGCCAAATCGATAGGAAGCAAATTGCACCAAGCTAGTAAGAGGAGAAATTCACATGAAGTCTCAGCTTGGGTGTCTCCTGCAAAGAACCATTTATGGTGGTGCGCTAGCACTTGCAATCACAATGTGGAGTTGCTAAAAGAAAAGTGGAAGTCCCTTGTGCTTCATTCAAGCAACGTTCATTCATGGACTGGTGGGAAGTTGTACAAACAATGCAGCCATGAAGAAATGTTGGACAATGAGGAAGAGGAACATGCTTGGCTTTTGCAGGGGTCTGTAGCACATCAAAGACTGAAGGACGTTGTTCTCAATCCTCGAATTCTGAGTGACCTTGAACATTTGTCGAATTTCTGCCACGCTGGAAGTGTCGAGGTATTTCATAGTATGACTTTGAAATATAGACCTAAACATCAGAATTTTAAAATTGATGGTATGGTAGCACGTACGCAACTTGCCGCGTTAGATCACAATCGAAATGTTGGCAGAGAGCAAGCTCTTAGAAGACCAAAATCCCGTGGAGCACCAATACAAACTCATAAAAACAGATACATCTACAGTAAGGCCAAGAAAGATTGGACCATGGCAAAATTGTATGGCAGTACCAATCAAGAATTTTTGATTGATATTTTAGTGGATTCAATTTCTTTGGCTGTTGGTGACCTCAAAGTGGACTGGATTCCAAGACGAAGCTATGAGCCTGAAAATATAGCTCATTTTCCTTGTCCGGAAAAACCTGATATGCTACAAAGATATCTTTCAAGATTCAACCATTGAAAATGTTATTGTGTTATAAATTCCTATTGTTTGTGTAAAACTCTTGAAAGACTTATTGAAAATTATAGCTCAGATATGAAAAAAAACAAATGACCTGATGCATAATACAGAATGACAATTTTTATTATTTATTATTATCAAATTTTATTTTTATAACAGATTTTAAAAAAAATACATAAAGAAAAGCATAACACAAATTTATAGAAAAAACAAACAGCCTGACAGTGTAAATGGCACAATAACTGTGCAACACCTATTATAAAAAAAATACACACATTTTTTTAAATAAATTAACACGTGTGTAAAAAATGTCTAAACCTTTGATTTATCAATGGTTATTGTTACAAGCCGTACAGTTTATAATAAAAATTCACTTACACATAATATTTTATTTTGGTTATTATTAATAATAATGTAACATTGTAGGTTAAAGTTGAACTATATCGCTTTAATTAAGTACATACAACAATGTTGGAATAATGACAAAAAATCACTTATAGTCCAAGGATATTAGCAGCGCTATCTCATCCCCCATATAACATATAGGGGTACAAAGTGAAAGTTCATATATAAACAGTTTTTGTGTAAAGTGCTAGTGCTGCATACAGTCCAACTTAGTGCAAAAAGTATATCCTCTAGTGCAGGGGTAGGGAACCTGCGGCTCTCCAGCTGTTGTAGAACTACATTTCCCATCATGCTTCTGGGAGTGATTTAATCCATCAGCCTTGCAATGCCTCATGGGAAATGTAGTTCTACAACAGCTGGAGAGCCACAGGTTCCCTACCCCTGCTCTAGTGAATCCCCTCTGATAGTTCCTCCACCTGTGTCACCACGTGCAAATAAACACACTGGAGCTCACCAGAACTATAAAGCAAATCAGCGTATCTGCATCAAAGAGCCAAAACCTCCTCCTTAAGCATGGATCCCTGGGATCAAGCAGCGTATCTTGGTCAAAGAATATCCACTTCCTCCACAGGTCCCCTCCAGCACCGCCACTCATAAGGAAGGTAAGCAGATAAAGGCTCTCATAGCGTATCACTTTTTTAAAAACAGCTTTTATTCTAAAGGTATGCGCTTACATGTAGTTAAAATCAATGATCGTTTG
>BLSH010060272.1:282104-300059 GCA_018402905.1 Glandirana rugosa
GATATACAATATACCCCCTACTCTATCGCGACGATTATAGGAACCTGATATTCACTAAAAAACAGTAATAAGGTTGTAACAACATACATGAATTAATTTTGCTATATCAAGTTGAAATTGGATGTTACAATGTAATAATAATTATTATTGGTTTTATTTTATAATACACATTCACTTAAAAATAATATTTGACATGCCGAACATTGTTATTGGTAACTATTTAGTTTCCAAATCTGTAAAAAATGTGTGCACAATTAAATAATTTTTTTTTACACACATAAAAATAAATTAACACGTGTGTAAAAAATGTCTAAACCTTTGATTTATCAATGGTTATTGTTACAAGCCGTACAGTTTATAATAAAAATTCACTTACACATAATATTTTATTTTGGTTATTATTAATAATAATGTAACATTGTAGGTTAAAGTTGAACTATATCGTTTTAATTAAGTACATACAACAATGTTGGAATAATGACAAAAAATCACTTATAGTCCAAGGATATTAGCAGCGCTATCTCATCCCCCATATAACATATAGGAGTACAAAGTGAAAGTTCATATATAAACAGTTTTTGTGTAAAGTGCTAGTGCTGCATACAGTCCAACTTAGTGCAAAAAGTATATCCTCTTGTGCAGGGGTAGGGAACCTGCGGCTCTCCAGCTGTTGTAGAACTACATTTCCCATCATGCTTCTGGGAGTAATTTAATCCATCAGCCTTGCAATGCCTCATGGGAAATGTAGTTCTACAACAGCTGGAGAGCCACAGGTTCCCTACCCCTGCTCTAGTGAATCCCCTCTGATAGTTCCTCCACCTGTGTCACCACGTGCAAATAAACACACTGGAGCTCACCAGAACTATAAAGCAAATCAGCGTATCTGCATCAAAGAGCCAAAACCTCCTCCTTAAGCATGGATCCCTGGGATCAAGCAGCGTATCTTGGTCAAAGAATATCCACTTCCTCCACAGGTCCCCTCCAGCACCGCCACTCATAAGGAAGGTAAGCAGATAAAGGCTCTCATAGCGTATCACTTTTTTAAAAACAGCTTTTATTCTAAAGGTATGCGCTTACATGTAGTTAAAATCAATGATCGTTTGCAGAGTGTGAGCGGTAGTTACCGAACCGTGACTTGGTGCCCTCTCCTCTCATGAGCCGGCGTCACTCTCGGTCCTTTCCTAGCTCCGTCTGGGTCGCCGTGTGGCCACGCCGCTGATGCGTTTCGTCACTTCCGACTTGATCACAAGGCCCTTGTGCACTAGTTCTGGTTTGGCGCTTCTTTTTGTCTTTTCCCCAGCTCTCCTGAAAAACAACCCCACGCCATAATCCCTCCTCCACCAAATGATTAGGACCAATGCACAAAGCAAGGTCCATAAAGACATGGATGGGCGAGTTTGTCTTCTCCAGGACAAGACAATTCTGCCCCAGGTCTCAGGCTGTTTATACCCATTTCTCACCTGTGCAGGGCTCACAAAGATTGGCAGGGACAGTATAAATATTCATGCTGCTCCATTACTCCACACCTATGTTCCAGAACCACCCAGAGGGTTCTGGAAAAAAAACGGGAGAAAACAACCTAGCCTGCGAGGCACAAAACAGACCTAACCAATCACATGCAGATGCACTGATTGCTGGGAGCTAGAGCTAAATTTGCCTAACCCAGATTTACATCCACACTGATTACAGTGAAACACATCAGATTTACCCAACAACAAAAATACATCTCCACTGGACACAGTGAGTCAGAACTATCTATCTACTCCTAGCACCTATCTAGGAGGGCGCTACATATATTTGCAGGCCCAAGTTCAATTATACCAATACCATATAACTTACTGCAGTATCCTGTCTATACAAAGTCACTATATAGACATAACATTTATTATGTGCTGCTGTAGTACCTGTAAGAGAGTCTCCAGAACCAGTAACTAGGGCTGCAATCTGCATGGCGTCTCTTCCGAATAGGAAAACACATTAAACCCTCCAGCTGTTCTGCCAGATGCCACATGCAGTTCACTCACAGAGGAGGAACACAGAAATCAATAAGGTGAGCTGCATGTGTGCTAAGATTTATTGAAATATATTTCTCAATCTAAAAAGACCAAGGATTGTGTATTGGCCACATATTACCTCAATATCATAGGTATTATTATTGCAGTACTGTTAGAAAGGGGCGGTCCACCCCAAATGATAATAATGTTGTCTATATAGACTGTAAAACATCCAGCTGTTCCACAAACAATTGTTTAGCTGAGATTGACTGTTTCTCCCAAAATCCAATTAATAAGTTTGCATAAGATGATGCTCTTGCGCCTCAAGCAAACCAGTTGCAAAACTGCTAGGCAGAGTTTTACCTGGGTAATTGCAAAAGTTCTGAGTTGCTTGGGGAGGACTGGTTGTTCTGAGGAGACCATTGAGGAGGATGAGGTCATTGAGGAGGAGAGGTTAGAGGTGACTAAGTTGTCACAGACACCAAGAAACAAGGCACAGGTTGGCACCCTCAGCTCCACCGGTGTGTTCCATCCTGAATCCTTCCAAGCCTCCAGCAGATTGATCCAATGTACATGAAGGATATGTAGCATGTAGGCACATGCAGTCTGCTTTCTTCACTGGGTGGCACTCGACCGGAGCAGTACTGCAGCTGGAGTCAGGAGAAACCTGGTCTCTATGGTTTCCAGGTCCCCTGAGGCAGCATTCCAGTTGGCTATTCTGCATCCAGGTGACCCCCTGGCAGTCATCTTGGGTAACCAGAGTCTTTTTATGGCTTTTTTTTTTTTTTTTTAACAATCAGTTTTTATTGGAGTTTTCTTTCAGTAGTACATGAATTGTATATGGTAAGTAACATTTAGATGAGATTAGTACATCCGTGGACATGGATTTGTATGATACAGACCATGAGGCATGTAGCAGGAACATATTACTTTAAAACTTTGATACATTTAAATGAATAAGTACGAGAGATTAAGGTAAGAGCTAGTACAGGTTGCCTGGCTGGAGGGTGCCACCCGCACGCCACCACCCCCTAAGGGGATCATGCTGTGTCGGGGCGTAGGGAGGGCACCCCAGCCCAGGATCTATTGGGTATGAAAGTAACGATAGCAAATAATGGTATCAGAACTAGCAATACTGATGGTAGTTCAAGTAGCATTAATCATGTTAGCAACAAAACAGCATCAGAGTCTCGAGGGGAGTTTTTACTGATCCAGGAAACGACAAGGAGAGCTTACTTGGGGGGACTTTGTAGGTGGGGTTATGGGGGGGAACTTCTGGGTTCAGAGATCCAGGAGGCCCAATGTTTGTAAAAGTTATGAGTGGTCATGTTGGCTTTTGCAAAGGAGAGTTCCATTTTGTAGTTAGCATTTAGAAGGTTAATAAGGTCCGATGAGTGGGGGGTAGGGGATTTTTCCATTTCTTTGCTTTTGCCAGGCAGGCAGCAATTAGGATGTGGGCGGCTAAGGTTCTGACGTGGCTTGGCCAGATGGGGATTGAGAGACCCAGCTGAAGATCCAAGGGTTTTGGTTGCAGGGAGGGTCCGCATAATGTTTTAAGCGAGTTCTCTACTTCTTTCCAGAAGGTTTTGAGGTGAGGGCATTCCCACCATATGTGATGTAATGTTCCAGGGTGAGTGCAATTCCTCCAACACAGGGGAGAGGTTGATGGGTAAATGTTTGCTAGTCTCTTTGGGGTGAAGTAGCATTTGTGGCACAATTTTTGTAGTGATTCGTGACAGTCGGAGGGGAGGGCCAGCGCCGAAATCCACTGTTCGGTTGAAGGTGTCTCACCTGATAGTGTCGACCAGTATGAAATTGAAGGAGGGGATTGGTCTTTTGGTGGAGTAGCTAAGAGGTTGTACATGGATGAAAGTCCTTTTGTAGATGGTTTGGGGGTGTTGTAATACTTAATGATGTCATCCAGGAGTGAGTCATTGGTTGTCAGGCAGAGTTTGGATAGAAATGAATGTATCTGTAGGTAGAGGAGGAATGATGAGTCTGGGATATTATAAGTCTGTTGTATGTATGTGAATTGGTGGATACCCATGGGGGTCATCAATAGGCCCAGATTAGTTAGTCTGCTTGTTTGCCAGGCTTTAAGAGATAGGTTTGTTGTTAGTACTCCCAGTACATCAATGGGCATCCGGTGGAGAATGTGAGTATTGAGCTGCTGGGGTTGCTGTGATATCGCTGTCCAGACTCTTGATGCAGCGTTTATGGTATCCAGGTAGTGGTGTTGAGCCTTATGTTTGAGAATGTTGGCAGCGAGCGTGAGCTTCAGGTTCACACCCAGCGCCGAAGATTCTATTTGTGACCATAGTTTATTGGACATGCGGGTACACCATTCCCTAAGTTGGTCCAGTACTGTTGCTTTATAATATGCTTGCAAATTAGGGGCTCCCATACCTCCTTTGAGTACTGGGGTCTGGAGTATCTCTTTTTTGAGTCTGGGTATTTTGTGGTGCCAGATAAATGAGGGGAATATTTTCTGTAGGTCTGAATTTGAGAGGAGAGAATAGGAAGTGGAATGGTGCGGAATAAATAGAGTACATGGGGAAGTAGGTACATCTTTGCCTGGTGCAATTTTACCCGCCCAGGAGACCGGTATGTGGCTTAGGTCTTTGGAAATGCGCACAAGCTTTTCCAGCAGGTTGTCATAGTTCAACTTCATTAGAGAGTTGCTGGGGTAGGTTAAAAGTACCCCTAAGTATGGGAGATTGGATGAGGCGGACCATTTAAAGGGTGTTGTGTCAGAGATGTGTTGTTTGGTTTTAGGATCTATTCCTAGGTTTAACATGATGGATTTAGTGTTGTTGATCTTATAAAGTAGTACTTTGCTGAAACGATCTAGGATGAGTTGTACAGCGTGTAGGGATGTTGCTGGGTTAGAAAGGGTGATGATAACATCATCAGCATTTTTGTAATTGAAATTACGCAAGTGTGCGGAGCTGCGGAGTGCGCTGTGGCCTGACAGTGTGGCTGCTGGGGTAGCCAGGCATGGGGGAGGTGAACGAGCCGCCCTGGTGGTAATACAGTACCTTAATTGGAGATCAACGGTTCCCTGTGGTGCTTATCCTTGGAGTGCGGACTGGGGATGAGATCCTCTTGCTGACAATTGAATGACAAACAGGCTGTTTTATTACTAAGTTCTGGTGAGCCCCCAGTGTGTGTATATGCACGCGGTGATCAGTGGTGAAGGATTCAGTATAAACTGACGAAGCTGTATTCTACACTTGGAAAAGGACTCACTTATGGCACTAGCACTTTAATATTAATTTTGCACTGGACTTTATTTGCACAGAATATTGTTTATAATCATTTTTAGCGCTGCTCTCACTATTATTAATTGTAGTGATTTTTTTGCTATAGCATATAGACATAATTTATGTTGTGTATCTCTGATTAATATGCCGTGTACATCGGTGGAATCCCTGATAGTTTGGGCTAGTGGCTCCATAATCATGGCAAAGATCAGGGTTAAACGAGGGCACCCCTGTCTTGTGCCACTGATGATCGTGAAGGGGACTGATTTTATACCTGACGTCCATACACTAGCTCTGGGAAAGGGAGTACAGGTTCATTATTGCTGATTGGAAGGTTCCCTCTAGACCAAATTTTCTAAGTGCTGCTTCCAGTGGACCCTGTCGAAAGCCTTCTCTGCATCCAGGGATAGGAACAGAGAAGGCGTTCGACCGTATTCTACCCACTGGATCAAATCAATGAGGCGTCTTGTGCCGTCTGAGGCTTGTCTGCCTGGTACAAAGCTGATGTCAGTAAAAAGGACTTTGCCAGTGTTCCTGGCCGTTTCCGGGTGGTGCGCGCGCATCCGTGCGCGCTCGCGCGCTCCCGTGCGCGTTCGCGCGCTCCCGTGCGCGTGCGCGCGCCCGTGCGCGCGCACGCGCCGGAAACGGCGCCAAATGGTGCCTATTTAAACCCTGGACATGCTGCACCAAGTTGCTGCTTGTTCTACAGCGTTCCAGACCTGCGAGCCTCAGCTCCCTACTTGTTCCTGTGTTTTCACCTGTTTCCTGTCTACCCGGCTTGCTTTGACCTGTTGTCCGCTACCTGCATCGACCCCGGCTATCCACGACCATCCGTTTGTCTACTCCTCTGTACCTCCGCTGCCCGCCCGTTAACGAACCTTGCCTGAACTTGACGATCCGCTTGCTTAACCCCTTTTGTACCTTTCTGCCTGCACGTTGCCAACCCTGCTTGTACGACCATTCTCCTGTTTGCACGACCTGCTGGAGTCTCACTACAACATCTGTGACCATCCAGCCCTCGTGCCATCCCGCACTCTCGGGCCTCTGTCTACACTACCAGGGGTCCTTGAATCGGGTGCGCAAGAGCGGTTGTTCCCTGCACAAGACAGACTCCACCGTCAGGTACGTAACAGCTGACTTGGTCGGGATGAATGATTTGTGGGATAAGAGGGGCAAAACGTTAGGCAAGAAGTTTGGCGTATAGTTTGGTGTTAGTGTTCAATAGGGAAATTGGGCGGTAGTTTGCGGGGTTATCAGGGGATTTGCCTGGTTTTGGGATAGTGACTACTAATGCTTCTAGAGCTTCCTTGGGCACCGTGCCAGTGGTTGCGCAACGGTAGAAGGCATTACTCAAATGGGGGTGACTAGGTCTTGAAACGTTTTATAATATTCGTTCAGAAACCCGTCTGGGCCTGGAGATTTGTGGGGGGGGGGGGGTAGTTGTTTGATGGCTTTTTGGATTTCAGATGTAGAGAAAGGTTGTGAAAGGGAGTTTAGTTGGGCAGGTGTAATAATGGGAAGATTTATTGAGGAGAGAAAGGTGTCTATGTCCTTTTTGGAGGGGGGGGGTTGTTTCAGAATCTTTGAGGTTATACAATTTGGCGTAGAAGTTGCTACATTCATTTGCTATGTCTAAGGGGTTAGTTAAACGTTTACCCTGGGTGTTGGTTAGGGATTGGACTTTGTTGTTGGCCGCTTGTTTTTTAAGTTGTTTGGCGAGAAATGAGCCTGATTTGTTAGCTGATGTGTAGTATTGGAGTTTCAATATTTTAATGTAGTAGTCAAATTTTTTTTGAAGGTGGACACTTAGGTCATGATGTAAAGGTTTCAGGTCTTGGGATGTTTGGGCGGTAGGGAGTTGTTTATTTAGGCTCTCTAAGTTTTTGATCTGTTGCAGGAGTTTATCTGTGGTGACTGGGTATTTTTTTTTCTCTTGGGCGCCTAGTTGGATGAGCAGGCCTCTCATGACTTCTTTGTGCACGTCCCAAACCGTGACAGGGTTTACGGATGAGCCGGAATTAGTTTCAAAGTATGATTTAATCTTGGTTCGTATTTTGTTTTCTGTGGACAGATTTGTGAGGAGTGAGGTGTTCATTCTCCAAATCATGTGTTTTGGGGTCTGGTTGGGATGTTGAAGCTTGATTGAGACCGGTGTGTGGTCAGACCATGTGATTACTCCTATGTTTGCCTCTGAGGTGGATTGTAGGAGGTGTTTATCTGTCACGAACAGGTCTATGCGGGAGTATGAGTTTTGGGCATTGGAGTAAAACGTGTAATCTCGTTTATTATTGTGTAAGCACCTCCAGGGGTCATAGAGGTCTTCATTCTGCAGTAGGGATGTAATAGTTGACGGTCTTCGTTTGGAGGGGTTGGAGGTGTCCATGGAAGTATCTATAACATCATTAAAGTCGTTGCAAATTATCAGGGGGTCTGATCGGAAGGGGTTTATTTTTGACATGAGGTGTTTAAAGAATTTACTTTGGCCTGTGTTGGGCGCATATATATTGACAAGTGTTAAGCGTTGATTTTCAAGTGTCAGAGAGAGTATGGTGAATTATATGGGAGGCATTAGAGCTGATTGCAATCATCATCTTTTTTTGATTGGGGCGCTAGCGGTTAGGATGATGGGGTATTTCTTGTGATGACATTTTGAGGCTTTATTGTGAGCAAAGTGTGTCTCCTGTATGCATAGGACAACTGCTTTTTGTGTTATTGCTTCCTTCCATACCATATTCCTTTTAAAAGGGGAATTTAATCCCTTGGCGTTTAGAGAGGTGATGGAGATTGTCATTGTGGTTATTACCTGAGGGTGCAGATGAGGTGGACGAGGTCACTTCAGAAGTCCCAGAAGCGACAGTCAGGACCAGGATCAGTTGTGTTGTTGCTTAGTTCTGAGCTGCGAATATGGAGATGCTCCCCTGCTGGTATGAGATTTGGAGATGCTGTCACTATCACGAATAAGCAGAGAGAAGAAACGACAATGTGTTATAACATTCAACGCTTATATAGTCTGTACTGGTTACAGTGAAGAGAGCACAAGTAACAGGGTAACTGAGCATGTGCGTGGCACATAATAACCTGGGGGGGGGGTGAACTCAAGGAGTAACAGGGCTCCTGCTGGATCCAATGTATTGGGGTGTATGACCCATATGTTGGCAGAGTTTAGGTTTTCGGCTTGTGGAATGGCTGGCTCCAGGCCTGGTGGGATGAGGCCTGAGGGCCTCCATTTTCCTGTGTAGCGAGTGGGAGAGGTAGGAAGCCCCAATTAGTTAGTTTTTTATAACCATCTTTGGGGGAGAGGATGGGGGCAATCTGCTGTTGATATGTGACCAGCAATTTGGTCGGGAATCCCCATTTGTAGGTTATTTCCCTCTCTTGCAAGACAGTGGGGATTGGGGTAAATGCTTTGCGCATCTCCATGGGGGCTTTAGAGAGGTCGGTGAATAGCTTGATATTGGAGTACGGGGCAGGTAGGGGATTGGTGTTTTTGGCTGCAAACAGGATTTCTTCCTTGATATGAAAATAATGGATTTTTTTCAAGGATATCCCTTGGTATATCCTGGGAGAGGTGAGCGGGTTTTGCAATCCTGTGGGCTCTGTCTATAGTAATGTCCTGGGCATTTAGGCGTGGGAGCAGCTTTGAAAATAGTTGCTGTGGTAGGGGATAATTCCGTTTGGTTTCACTGATTTAGGGACTCCCCTAAATTTGATAGTTTGCCTTCTAGAGCGGTCTTCAAGGTCCGCCAATTTCAGGTTTATGCGCTGTAACTCAGAATTATAGTGATCTTGGACATCAAGCATTTCATCGTGAGCTTTTGCATAGTCAAACATACGTTCCTCCAGAGCATTTGTTTTGTCCTCTAAGTGATCAACCTTGTCATGAATTTGGGATAGGGAGGTTTTAACTCCCTGTGTAAGTCTCTCTGCAGTGTTAGCAGCATGTTTTTCAGCATTGATTCTGAGACAGGGACGTATGCTTCAGGCATAGATGCCAGGGTCGTAGGTGGCTCTGTGTCTAGGTCATTGTTGGTTGGATGTGACCATAACTGTTTCTTGGAGAGTGGAATTTAGTTAGGGGAGAGAGCAGGAGGGGTAGCCGTCCTCTTACCTCTCTCTGCTGGCTGAGGAGAGCTGTCTGCTTTTGGTGAGGGCAGGGTGTCCACCTCGCCCCTGGTGTTTTCCCCTGGCTGTGAGGGAGCAGAATTGCCATGGCTGGTGTTGGAGGGCCGCAATTCCGCATTGTGCAGGTGGGAGGAGGAGATGCTTCGGTCAGCGCTATTTTGGGCCTGGTTCATGGCGGCATGTCGGTAGTAGTCTGTGAGACGGCGGGGCAGTGGTGGCACGTAGCAGGTCTTGTGCATGCCCAGGGTGATCCAGGAGCTGTGTCTGATCTGTGGGGCTAATTGCGCGGGTCTGTAGGTGGTGTGCAGTCGCTTGGATCCGTGCAGCGGAGCTCTGGGCTTAGATGTCCATCTTAGTTCACAGCAGGCCACGCCCCCTCTTCCATAACCAGAGTCTTTTTAAGCCCCAGCCCACAGGTTTTGGCAAAATATTTGCAATGTGGCTAGAGTAGGGAAAGTGATTAGCGGCAGGGAAAGGTTCCAGATGAGTAGGGACACACCACTCTTCTTGGGAAAACCTCCACATTGGGACAGGCCTGCCGGCATTCCACCCTCTGAGACAGACACTGTCGGTGCATCTTTACCCGCTGCATCTCTGCATTACAGAACTGTGTCACCTGGTGGGGCTCTCTCCCGCTGGGTTGTTTGTAGTTGGGCATTCTCTGCAATACAAGTTGTGCATTATCTGCATCTGGGCTCTGTGTCATTACTGCCGCTGCACCTACCCACAAGCATCTCAGCCCATGCCTGCTGGACCACGTGTCAGTGGTCATATGGACCCTGCCTCTGCATCATGTCGAAGACTGAGTAGATGAGGGGCTCCTCTTGCACCTTCTGCCCAACACTCCTAGAGGTGGTGACAGAAAGTGTGAGGGCACAGATTGACACAGTGCTGCAGGTGCAGGCCATACTGCAAGATGTGTAGAACAGAAACCTGAGGATCACAAAGCAGGAATCAGACACAGGGACAATGTTGTACTGGATCAGCAGAGGCAGAATTTGGGCATAAATCCAAATAGTCAGGCAGCGTTGTACCAAATCAGGAGGCAAAGACAGAGTCCAGGAAACAAGGTCAGTAACAGCCAGGGAAAAAAGGTACATGCAGAAGGCAGTAAGCAGGGTCCAGAGGCCAGACCAAGGTAACAGCAAAGTCCAGAGGCAGGTTGGGAGGCAAACCAGGTGATACACCATGAGGCAGAATTAGTAGGTCAGGTCTCAGGACACACTGAGAACCTCTCAGCAGCTTCCTTCTGTAGTGCTTCAGTCTATATAGACCACTGGGTGCTAATACCAGTGCAGAGTGTGCACATAAACCTACTCACTAATGCATGTATCCAGCATTCACCCTATGCACAGAAGTATGGGCAGCATTATGCATATACCCACACCAGTCTCCTACCAATGTGAACCAGACCATCCTTACATTCTGACCAAGTGATCTAGCAACAAGTTGACAATACTTTCCACTTGCTCATGGAAGGCAGGGGTGGCCTTTTTGACCAAATAATAATGGCATGGTGCCTGCAATTTTGGTGAAGTAGGCTATAAGTTTAAGGAAGAAAGCCAACTCCATGAGCTGGAACAGGAACAGTCAGTAGTTTTCCCAAGCTGGCATTGAGACACTGGGTATTGGGGAGATTATTGGACTTTTATGCCTTCCACTCCAGCAGCTGCAGAAGAGTCGCCTGCATGGTCTAGGATGCTGCCGGAAATGGTGAGGGGAGTGTTGAAGACTTATGGCAAGGTTCAAGCCTATGCTTGACAGTGGAGAAAACAGACTGCACCTGCCTACAGGCACAAGATGGTGTAGGGTTAGCCACCTATTGGCGTGCCTGTGAAAAGCTGCCAGAATCTCTGGCTCCCTATGAATCATGCCCACCATGCATACCAGCTGCAAGCAGCATGGCAGAATTTTGATTGGGTCATTGCATGAAGAGGAGGATACAGGTGACAGAGCTCTCACTGCCATCAAAGTACAAGACATGAAGCAGCACAACCACTTCCACTGGTTTGCCCAATCCTACATTCTTCCTGGCCACCAGTAAATTAACCTAGTGGACAGTGAAGCAAATGTGTCGTCCCTGCCCATATTTGCTCGATCACATGTCTTGTAGTGACCCAAATCATGTCTATGTCACCCACTAATCTTTGTTTTTTTTCAGATTAATCTCTTTCCTCTGGGTAACTGTTTATTAAATGTTCAAATATTAATAAAAAGGAGGATGAAATATTCCTGATACAATGGGGTTGATTTACTAAAGGCACATAGACTGTGCACTTTGCAAGTGCGGTTGCTCCAGAGCTTAGTAAATTAGGTAAAAGCTCCATTTTGCAAAGAAAGCCCAATCACGTGCAAGGAAATAGAAAAAAAACGCATTATTGCTTCCACATGATTGGATGATGGAAGTCAGTGGAGAATCCCCTCATTTACTAAGGTCCGGAGCAACTGCACGTGCACAGTCCCATGTATTATCTGTGTTCCTCTGTATAAGGATTCCTATGACTACGAGTCTCAGTCTTAGCCCTCCCTGTAGGAGTGCACAGAACTGGTCACGCTGGTTACTTTCACTTTCATTTCTCTCTTCTGCTCTCAGCGATGGCGTCTGCTGATCTGAGGAAGGAGCTGGAATGTTCCGTCTGTCTGAACATTTATACAGATCCTGTAACCCTGAAATGTGGACACAACTTCTGCCGGGACTGTATTGGTCGTGTGTTGGATACACAGGAGGGGTCTGGAGGTTATTCCTGTCCTGAATGCAGACAAACATTCAGCAAACGTCCCGACCTTCAGAGGAACATAACGCTGCGTAACATAGCGGAGAATTTCCTGTCTGCTCAGCCAGATCACGAGGAGTCCGGGGTCTTCTGTACTCACTGTATTCACACTCCTGTACCTGCTGTGAAATTCTGTCTGCATTGTGAAGCTTCTCTGTGTGACAATCACCTGAGAGTCCACAGCAAGTCACCAGAACACGTCTTATGTGACCCCAACACTTCCCTGGAGAACAGGAAATGCTCCGTCCATAAGAAGATCCTGGAGTATTACTGCACTGAGGACTCTTCCTGTATCTGTGTGTCCTGCAGTTTGACCAAAGAACATCGGGGACACCAGGTGAAGAGTCTGGATGAGGCCTCTGAGATGAAGAAGAAGAAACTAAGGAATGTTCTGCAGAAACTGATGACAGAGAGAGAGGAGATGGAGAAAAGAGTCCAGAGTCTGCAGGAACATAGGAGGAAAGTACAAGGAAAAGCAGAGGATGAAACCAAGAGAATCACTGCCCTGTTTAGAGACCTCAGGAGACGTCTGGAAGACCTGGAGAAGAAAGTCCTGGGTGATATCTCCAAACAGGCAGAGCGGATCTCCACGTTAATCAGTGATCTGGTCCAGGATCTGGAAATAAAGAAGGAGGAGCTGTCCAGGAAGATGGCGGACATTGAGGAGCTGTGTAACATGACGGATCCACTGACTGTCCTACAGGAATCAGACACAGGTGACTTGTGTGATACTGAGGATGGAGATGATGAGGACAGAGAGAGACATGAGAAACTCCTCCATGATGGAGGGGATCTGGATGTGGCGGGGATCTCACACACATTACACACAGGTTTATCTGATATCATGTCTGGGGTAAATGTAGAGAAATGTACAGGCACACAGGTCTATCCACATTCTACTACAAAGGGCAAAGGTCACATCAATGCTGAACCATCCAGGAGAAGTTCCCAGCCCACCCCCACCATACAACCCTCCCCCACCATACAACACTCACACCGCCAGGCTGGAGGACTGAATATTGGGGCTGTAGAGCAAATATTGGGGGTTACAGACATATTACTGGATGTGAGTACAGCTGGTAATCATCTACATATATCAGATGACGGGAAAGCTGCATCCTTCTCATTATCACATCAGAATCGCCCAGAAACACCAGAGAGATTTCAGGGTCCTCAGGTGATGAGCAGTCGGAATTTGTCCTCAGGGCGACATTACTGGGAAGTGGATGTCGGGGAGTCAGATTGGTGGAGAGTCTGGATTTGTTACCCCAGTATAGACAGGAGAGGAGGTCACTCACTGATTGGATGTAATAAAAAGTCCTGGGGTTTGGAGAGGTTGGGGGGTAATCAGTACTCAGTAAGACATGACAGTAATCACATCCCATTACCCAGCATTGTCTCCAGTAACAGAGTCAGGATAGATCTGGATTATGATGCCGGGCGGATCTCCTTTTATGATCTGTGTGACCCAATCTGCCACCTCCACACCTTCACCACCACCTTCACCGAGCCCCTCCATGCTGGGTTAGGTGTATGGAGAGGTCGTATAAAGATATCTGGGGGGAATCAGAGGTGAGAAATCTGTGACATCACAGGGTGGAGAATCTGATTGGTGAAATCTATAGAAGAAATGTGGACAACATTATTATTTATAAAGCTGCAGGCTCCGGGGCCGTCATCTTCATCCTAAACCTCACTTCATTACCTAGTGTGTCACTGACCAGGAACAAGCATGCAGGAGGTCAGATTGTTCAGCCTTCACTGGCTGCATGCTTGTTCCGGGTCAGTGAAACACGAGGTAGTGTAGCCAGGATTGGGGTGATAGCCCTGGAGCAATAGCCCTGGAGCCTGCACCTTTAGGGGGGTTTCACACAGTTATTTTGTTTTTTTGTTCAATTCAGTCACTTTTTCTTAAAAAAATGGATACGGATGTTAATTATTACATCCGTTTTACATGTTCGCTGACATCTGTTTTTATGTTTTTTTTTAAAGTGACTGAACTTCAAACACTGTATATAGCAGGTCCATATCAGGCCCTTCGGGTCTACTATGGTTTCTGAAGGGACCCCCCCCCCCATGCCAAAATTAACAAAAAAAATGGCCTGGGACCCCCCCAAAATCCATACCAGACCCTTATCCGAGCATGCAGCCCGGCAGGTCAGGAAAGGGGGTGGGGACGAGCGAGCACCCCCCCTGAACCATACCAGGCCACATGCTCTCAACATGGGGCGGATGAGTGCTGTGGGGCAGGGGGGCCCTGCGCCCCACTACCCTAAAGCACCTTGTCCCCATGTTGATGAGGACAAGGGCCTCTTCGTGACAACCCTGGCCGGTGGTTGCCGGGGTCTGCGGACGGGGGGGCTTATCGGAATCTGGAAGCCCCCTTTAATAGGGGGGCCCCCAGATCCCTGCCCCCCACCCTATGTGAATGAGTATGGGGTACATTGTACCCCTACCCATTTACTTAAAAAAAAGTGTCAAATGTAAAAACAGTAAACAGATTTTTGACAAAGTAATTTATTAAATGAACTCCACCCCCTCTTCCGGTTTCTTCTCCCCTCTCCGGCTCTTCTGCTGATTCTTCTCCCCTCTGCCGATTCTTCTGCGCTCTGCGTTGTCTTCTCCCTCTTCTGCCGATTCTTCTCACCACTGCAGATTCTTCTCCCCTCTGCCGATTATTCTCCACTCTGCGCTGTCTTCTCCCTCTTCTGCCAGGTCTTCTCTGCTCTGTTCTTCTTCCGATGTTGACTCAACGCTCTCTCCCGCTCTAATTCTGAATCCGTCGTGTGCTATGACTTATAAAGACATGGGGTGGGGCCACCGGGTGACGTCATCCAGAGGTCCCGCCCCCTTGTGACGTCACCGCACTGGGGCATGATGAGGCACCTACCCCCCCCATGTTGAGGGCATGTGGCCTGGTATGGTTCAGAAGGGGGGGCGCCCGCTGGTCCCCACCCCCTTTCCGGACTTGCCGGGCTACATGCTCGGATAAGGGTTTGGTTTGGATTTTGGCGTGGGGGGGTCCCCTCCGAATCCATACTAGACCTGAAGGACCTGGGGGGGACCCATGCCGTTTTTTTCGCTAGCAACTTTTTATTTTACTTTCAGCTGCCAGCTGGGGAACCCGTGCTTCCCAGCCCCCTCCTTAGCAACCAGCTATATAAAGTGTTTCAAGAGGGAAAAAAATGGGGGGTTTAAAAACGGATACCAGCAGATCAGATGTAAGTGGTTCATCCGCTATCATATACGTTTTTCGTCCGTTATGTTTTTTTACAGAAGAAAAAAATAGGGTTTTCTTCCATCATAAAAACGGACCTTAGCAGAGACAGAAGATGATCATCCGCTGACATCCGCTATCCCATAGAGATACATGTTGTCTCTTGTTTTTATTTTTTTGTACACTTTCTTGGTGAATGGGTAGGGGTTCCAGATTCCCATAAGCCCCCCACCCACAGACCCCGGCAACCACAGCCCAAGGTTGTTAGGAAGAGACCCTTGTCCCTATCAACATGGGGACAAGGTGCTTTAGGGTGAGGGGGCAGACCCCCATCTGCCCCAAAGCACCCCCCATGTTGAGGGCATGTGGTCTGGTATGGTTCAGGAGGGGGGGATATTGGGGGGGACCCCATGCTGTTTTGTTTTTTTTAATTTAAGCAGCAGGGTGCTGGCAATTGCAACCTCAAGATGTTTTAAATGTGATTTGACTCATTTTCTTCTTTAGAAATGTCATTTTGCTGCAGCATGTTATATACAGGCAGTCCCCTAGTTATGAACATCCGACTTATGAACGACTCCTACTTACAAACGGAGGGAGACAACAGGAAGTGAGAGGAAATCTCCCCCTAGGAAGGGAAATTCACTCCTGTAAGAGCTATTATGGGAAAAAGGGGTCTCCACTGACGCTTTATCACCAATCCTTATTTCCACAACAACCCAAACTTTTCAAAATCCAATTATCATTGGGACAGGAAGTGAGGTGAAATCTTCTGAACGGAAGCATAGACAGCAAAACAAACATTACAGGGGTGTTACCCCTTCCCTATGCTATCCAAAAAGCTTAAAAATATTTGTTTTGGCTGAAGCTACACTTAAAAAATGTCCCTGTTCCGACTTACAAACAAATTCGACTTATGAACAAACCTACAGTCCCTATCTTGTTTGTAACCCGGGGAACGCCTGTATACAGTTGTGCTCATAAGTTTACATATCCTGGCATAATTCTTGGCCATTTTTCAGAGAATATGAATGATAACACAAAAACATTTCTTTCACTCATGGTTAATGTTTGGCTGAAGCCATATATTATGAATTAACTGTGTTTACTCTTTTTATATCATAATGACAACAGAAACTACCCAAATGACCCCGATCAAAAGTTTACATACCCTGGTGATTTTGGCCTGATAACATGCACACAAGTTGACACAAAGGGGTTTGAATGGCTATTAAAGGTAACCATCCTCACCTGTGATCTGTTTGCTTGTAATTAGTGTGTGTGTATAAAAGGTCAATAAGTTTGTGGACTCCTGACAGACCCTTGTATCCTTCATCCAGTGCTGCACTGACTTTTCTGGATTCTGAGTCATGAGGAAAGCAAAAGAATTGTCAAAGGATCTGTGGGAAAAGGTAGTTGAACTGTATTAAACAGGAAAGGGATATAAAAAGATATCCAAGGAATTGAGAATGCCAATCAGCAGTGTTCAAACTCTAATCAAGAAGTGTAAAATAAGGGGTTCTGTTGAAACCATACCACGGCCAGGTAGACCAACTAGGATTTCAGCCACAACTGGGCTTTTTGCCAAAAGGATAAGCAGCTTTACCATCTGAGAAGATAAAGAGCCTCATCCACAAATACCACAAAATACTTAAAGCTCTTATTGATGTTAAAGGGGGCAAAACACGGTATTAAGTTAAATTTTGGCCTCATCACTCCAAATGACTTTGTGCCAGAAGGTTTGAGGCTTGTCTCTGTGCTGTTTGGCGTATTGTAACCGGGATACTTTGTGGCATTTGTGTAGTAATGGCTTTCTTCTAGCGACTCGACCATGCAGCCTATCTTTCTTCAAATGCCTCCTTATTGTGCATTTTGAAACAGCCACACCACATGTTTTCAGAGAGGCCTGTATTTCACCTGAAGATATTTGTTGGTTTTTCTTGGCATTCCGAACAATTTTCCTGGCAGTTGTGGCTGAAATTTTAGTTGGTCTACCTGACCGTGGTTTGGTTTCAACAGAACTCCTCATTTTCCACTTCTTGATTAGAGTTTGAACACTGCTGATTGGCATTCTCAATACCTTGGATATCTTTTTATATCTCTTTCCTGTTTTATACAGTTCAACTACCTTTTCCTGCAGATCCTTTGACAATTCTTTTGCTTTCCCCGTGACTCAGAATCCAGAAACGTCAGTGCAGCACTGAATGAAGGATGCAAGGGTCTGTCAGGAGTCCAGAAACTCATTGACCTTTTATACACACACACTAATTACAAGCAAACAAATCGCAGGTGAGGATGGTTACTTTTAATAGCCATTCAAACCCCTTTGTGTCAACTTTTGATCTGGGTCATTTGGGTAGTTTCTGTTGTCATTATGATGTAAAAAGAGTAAACACAGTTGATTGATATTAAATGGCTTCAGACAAACACTAACCATGAGTGAAAGAAAAGTTTTTGTGTTATCATTCATATTCTCTGAAAAATGGCCAAGAAATCATAAATTCTGCCAGGGTATGTAAACTTATGAGCACAACTGTATATATATATATGCTATAGATGTGCCACTTTACAGGCAGACTAAGGGGACC